>BQKN01001106.1:611290-622689 GCA_022839385.1 Asparagus kiusianus | reverse complement strand
GGATTAGATCCAAAATTTCTTATAAAGAGTTGTAAGTAGCTTTTTGATAATTAATTTTTTTTTGAGAGAAAGGATGGGATACCATAAAGATATCCCAGCCAGCTAAATATTTTTTGATAATTAATTTGTCAAACTATTTGTTCTTTTTATAATTAATTAATTAATCCACATCAACTCCAGGACGATGACATGAGCCTGATGAAATTAAACGTGGAAGGAGAATTTGAGGAGATACTTGCAGTGGGTGTATTTCATTATGAGGTCGATAGACAGAGACGGGTGGATTTGGAGAAGAGAGAGCTAGGATCAAATGTAAAGCAATGTTTAATGAAGGGAATTATAGTGGGATCCATAAACGATATCGCCACTTATCAATCCTTCAATTAACCACAACTGCCTTATTCTATGTTATTATAATAATTTATAGATATATCGTGTTTCGGGAAATTGTACGTGTACCCTGATTTTGGAGCAAGTGTTAAACAATCAGGAGCTGATGGTTGTAGCCAATTAAGTTCCTCGATCTCTCACTTTTTTTGCGAGCACCAACTTTAATTAATATAGGAATCTGGTGTCGTTAATTAGGGGTGGTTCATCTTATCCTTTGGCTTTATTATTAATTAATGCCGCCCATAATTGGCCATTAACGTGAACAAAAAACGCAACAGCATGCTACTGTGCGGAGGGAGCGCGGTGTCAAAACAGTAAATAAATAACAGCCACGCTTGTGGAGCCAACTGATTCATTCCACGATCCCATCATCCGTAAATATCGCCAGCTCCCGGGGGCAAACCCGCAAACTGAGTTGCGACAAAAAATCCCAAATTGCCCGGTGCCAACTCGACACGTAATGAGTGATCCGAGTAAAAGAGAGAGAGGGAGGGAGGGGTAGCTTCCTTTCCTTCAGACGGAAACCACCGCCGAGCCTTTTCTAATTTCTAATTTGAGGAGGAATAAAAAAAAAAAAAAAAAAAACAAGAAAGAACGGCATTGGTCTCTCTAATAATTTCTGCGATCTCGGAGCTCGGTCGTCGTCATCGGAATCTTTAACTAGTTTCGGATGGGGAGGGGACGAGTGGAGCTGAAGAGGATCGAGAACAAGATCAACCGACAGGTGACGTTCGCGAAGAGGAGGAATGGGTTGTTCAAGAAGGCCCACGAGCTGTCGGTGCTCTGCGACGCCGAGGTTGCTCTCGTCGTCTTCTCCAACCGAGGCAGGCTCTACGAGTTCTGCAGCAGCTCCTGGTTCGCTAATCAAACCCTAACCCTAGCTTAGTACTGTTGGATTCAGTCGATCTCTGCTCTCCCGTTCTCTCTCCAAAAAAATTAATAATAAAAACTTGTTTTTTTCCCCCCTTTCTTTCCCGCGCGGTTTGTTTGTTTGTTTGTTTGTTGGATCCGAGCGTCCGAAACTAGATCCGGCTACATATCTCCATGTGGTTAATGAATGACATTATTATTAATTGTCCCAAGTTTCTGGCTAGCTAGATCTTCCGTCTCCTCTAGAACCCTAACCCTTGCAGATTCTAATTAGAATGAATTATGAACTTCGCTCCCTGCAGATTCTTAGGATGAACGAATGCTAGCTAGCTGCTTTGCGCACTGCTTTTATCGTACTTAGGGAGGTAAATTAATTAATTAATTAATTAATTCAGGGTTTTATTTTGTTCTGTATATATATATATATATATATATATGTAGGATCCGGCCAGTGCTTAATTTCCGCTTGATTTTTACTGGAACATAATAAGCCATGAACACCGACTAATTAGGGCCAGCTGATAGGTAGGTTTCCACGCCGTACCAGCGGCCGCTGTGTATAGTAATTGCTTCCCCGGCCCCATCCCTCGATTTACTGCTGTGCCGTGTGTGCGTGTTCACCTCGTACCTTGAAAACTAAGAGCGAGCCCCTTTTTAATTCAGGCCCCACTGGTAAAGCTTATAATTACATGACCATATATATTTTATGTTTTAAAAGCCACATTTTATGTACTAGGGTTCCACCCTGGGGATTCTTTTTCTATGTTGTAACATCAAATATGCAAAGCACTAGCCACTAATTAAGTATCCCTCGCCTCAATATTGCCTTGTTCTGGTTACATACATATTATCCCTTCTTTCCATTAATTAATAGTATATGAGTATTCAAAATTAAGTTTTTTTCATAAATAATCAATTAACCCACTTTAGAATTTAATCCTTGGGTATACTAAGTATTTAATTGCCTCAGTTCTGAACTGTTTGATCATTTATTTTTAAAATTCTCAAGCTACATATGGTTAGAAAAATGCATATAAAAGGCGCTAAAGTTAGATCAACTACAGACATTAGCATGCCATCCAATTAACCTTATGCAGGTATACGCCTTCACAGCTAGATATTCAGTGACCTATTGTTCATTCATCTAGTATATGGTCTTCCATGTCTTTTTTAGTAAGAGGAGGCTTTAACTGACGGTCTTTATTACCATATACTTTTTATTTATTTTTTTCTTGGAAGTTTAAAAGTGAAATAGGATTAATCTCTCAAGACCCTGAGGAATATGTTTATGGATAAAAATGTTTCTCTCGGATACTTATGATCGACTCAATTGGCATCCATCCAATTAACCTTATGGTGTGGGAGCCTCAAGTGTTTTAAACAAAAAGTGATCAGAGGTACACGTCCTATCAAGGTATAAAGTCTGGAGGAATAAATGCATCCACAATTAGTACTCAACACTCTCGCTTTCAAGTTGACATTTTCCCATAGTTACTCGACAATATCACGCTAGCTCAATTCTTCCGCCTTACTTTGGTTCCCATGTACCTTGAATGAGTTTAATCATATATAGCTCTTTAATTTGTTTATTCTTTCTTTCAGCATGCTTAAAACTATTGAGACATACAGAAAATATAGTTATGCTCAAGCAGTTCCAGCAAATGAGATACAGGTAATACTTAATCTACCTTTTAAAAGTGTTTTAAATGTTATCCACTTTCAATCTCCACAGTTTCTCTTGTTTATTCTTTTTCTCTTATTTTGATGAAATTCTCTTGTTGCTTATTGTTGTGGAGTTGTTTGTGAGAAATTACAGTTCTTAATTATGTTTTGAATATGATCTTCTAAGGTCACTGCTCATAGTGAAGATATGAAAAAGGGTAAATTTCGCAAAACCCCCCTTAAGTACGGGTGATTCTCATATTACTCCTCCTGACTTTCAAAATGTCATAGAAGCTCCCTTAAGTTTTAGAGTTCTAATAAAAACCCTTAAACGACTTTAAACATTAAAAAAAAAAACACTCCAAACTGGAGGATTATCTTATCTAACAAAACTTAAAGGGGAATGTCAATAAAACCTTGTGACGCCCCGGTTCCAAAGCGTAATAATTGGAACGTGACTTGATCGACAATGCAATCATTCGGCCGCGTTCATGCCTCTAGGTCATCCTGTATACAAACATATAGCCACAACTACACCACAAAGCATGCAATTAAGACTACAAAAGAAAAATATAGATAAAAAAACCTCCAGAAAGACAAAGTTCAACTACAAGTCCACAATGGAAAGAGTAAGAAAAATACATTATAGTCTAGAAGGCCACATATGGCTCAAGGAAATGTCTGTATCAAATAACTACCTAAACCAATTAAAATTAAAGAATTGATACGATAAACAATGATCATTGCCACTAAGCATGCTCCTCAAAATACTCTCGATCCTGCAAAGAAAGAACATACCTTGAGTCTGGGGTCATAGAATTGCTCACACTTAAGAGTTTCGCTAAACTCTAGAATGAAGTTCAATCATTATCATTAGATTGGGGGATTTTCTGACAAAACTTAAGATGGTTTTTCTGACATTTGAAAGTTAAGGGGGTTATCAGAGAAACACCCAAACCTAGTGGGGGCTCTTTGAAATATACCCATAAAGAAATGTATATAAACCTTCTTTGCTTTTAGGGGGCTATTTCGTTCGTTTCCTGAAACTATAGGAAATCTATTCCTTTCCTAAAAATGCATTTTCCATTATTTTTGAGTGTTTCCTGGAAAAGAATTTTATGTGTTTGTTTCGCTCTTAAATCAAAGAAAGAAATTGGTTCAAATAAATCCATAGTTTGGATCTAAACCTGCTAGATATTATTAGATCTTATTAGGTATTAGTAAATACGGGATTTTTTTTTAAAAAAGACCACTTTTGAAAAAATATTAGTAAAATTAACCATTTCACGTAATAATTAGCAAATTCGACTTCTTTTTTGCCACATCATCAAGGCTGGCCAAAATGTGGTTGATTTGGTCAACAATCCATCATTTTTTTAATCTTTTTCTTGAAGTGGTTATATATCTCATAAGTACCTTCAAGACTTTTGATCACTGGACATGTTGTGGCTGGTTATGTTATAAGGTTGGAAGGTTAAGAGGGAAGTAGAAGTCGCAAGATGGTAGCTTGAACTGGACTTCTGTTCTCATTCAACTTGCACCCATGCATAAAACTGAGACCCTGAGTGTAAACATATCTTTAGAATCATAGATATTTTTCATGCTATCTCCGTTACCCTATACACTTCTCATGGCTATCAGAATATCTGCTATCGGCTTCTCCTGAAGCTTATAGATTACACCAATCAGGTTTGACACAGTTAAATAGTCACGAAGATCACGAAGTAGCACATATTTGCTCCATGTTTGGTTGAAGTATGTGACGTGCTCAAGTATTTCAGTGTACGTTACGTAATAATAATGACAATAAAAGTTTATAACACTCCGTTATGCGATCTGAGTATTTAGAGAAATCTGGTCAGGCCAACTTGAACTATCATTTTCTATGGTTCCATTTACAACTTTTAACAAGGGCATTTTTTTTTCCTGAAGCCAAAAAGTTATGAAGAATATTTGGGGCTGAAAGGAAGAGTTGAGATTCTACAACGTTCACAAAGGTAGACTTTCTGATAAAAAAAACACCGCACATATTTCTCATTGTATTTCGATCATTACAATTTTTTAAGTGCAAATCCTTAATCTAATGATCTCTTGATTGCACAAATTCAGAAACCTTCTCGGGGAGGACTTGACTCCATTAAGCACTAAGGAACTTGAGCAACTAGAAAATCAAGTTGCCATGTCTCTAAAGCAGATAAGACTGACAAAGGTAACAACTAGCTGAGAATAATGTTATGTTAAATAGAGAAAGATTCTGCAAAACCTGCATTCATTTTTGAGAAATTCCTCAACGACCCTAAATATGGGACCAATAGATGGGACAAGTGAGGTGTCCCCCTCCTATTGGATAATGAGTTGACCATCATTAATGATGGTCAACTCATTATCCAATAGGAGGGGGACACCTCACTTGTCCCCCCTATTGGTCCCATATTTTGGGTCCCTGTAGCAAAGCTCTTCATTTTTATGCTATTTAGCTGCTTTGACTTGATTCCTTTATACTTTTTGAGCAGAAAATAGGGCGAGATGCCCTATTCCTAAGCTAACATATTGGGAAAGGTAACTATTTATGGAGTCTGATAAATATTATATGTCGTCTTAATCCATCACTGGAAACTGACCAGGGATTGGTCCCAGACGTCACCTGGCACATAGTTCAAAAAATACCAACATAAGGCTATTGCGATATAAATGAAAGTCATTTTGTTATGAGCTGTCCATATATACCAACATAAGGCCAGAAACAAAGACTGACCATAGCTTGCGAACACTCCTCTCTGCTATAAAATTTTCATATAATTCAATACAATCATGGAAAGGAGGAGGACATGTATGATCCTCAATATAGGCAGAAAATAATTGCTCCTCTCCTTCCTTCTTTCCACCACTTCCCACTAACTACTACGACATTAACTGTTGGGGAATTTTACTCTCCCCGTCTACTACAATATGTGCAACTCCGAAGCTAACTCACAATCAACAAGATATAAAACTACCACAATCAAGAAAAAGAGAACACCAGGATTTACGTGGTTCGGTCGACCAACTTCGACCTACGTCCACGGGGCAACAATACGAGAAATTCACTATGTATCAGGGAGAACTACAAGAGGAACCACTCAACCCTCGTCTCTCAATCTCTTAACCTCACATACATAATCAACTCTCAAATTCTCTCCAAAGCACACTCTTTATAATCTTTTGCACGGATAAAGATCACAAAACTCTCACCTCTCGCACAATATTCTTGAATCAGGCTACGCCCTCTGCTAACCCTAGATTACAAGAATATTGGCTCTCTCTACTACATCTTCTCTCTACTCTTTTCTTTTTAGTTTTTCCTTCAACAATAGAAGAATATATATAGGGAAGCCAAAACCCTATTTCTAGCCTAACTTCCTAATTAGAATAGGATTCAAATTCCTAATCATGATGGAATCCAAACTCCTAATCATGATGGATCTCTAACCCTATCTAATTCTCATGAAGTTCTACAAATAATCAAAGACACAATCCCAACAATCTTCACCTTGGATTTGATTCTCAAACCCCCTTGAAGATATATCATCGTCGTCTTGAAACTTTGTCTCTCCCGCTAGAGTCTTCTATTTCTCTTGCACTTCAAATCGAAGCAACCACACTCCTAATCAGAACACCTACGCTCCAAGTGGTTGTCTCGTGACCCTCACTATCATCTGCTTCACCATGGAGCCTCCATCTCTCTTGTGTGCACCAAGAGATCTTCATCACCTCTGACAATAAAAGCAAATCAATCATGTTTATTCTTCCAATTTAAGCCTGACAATAGCCTCCCCTTACTTGTTGTCCTTGTGCTCCACCTGCATCGCTCGTCTCGAATCATATCGGTGCACCTCTCCTACTCCACACTATGAGTCGAATACCTCTATCTCCTCCATCACTTGGCTTGGACCGAATATGAGCGCTCATCGTCTTCAAGTCTAATACCACCAACTCTATTACCCTATGTATCACAGGGTCGTGCTAGCTTGCAAGCTCCACCTAATTTGGCAGTGTCCTCCTCGAGTCTACACACTAACCAGCTACTGCTCCCGCGATGGCTTCGAATAATTATATTCTGACAACTCTACTACTAGAATCACATCTGATTCTCTATGTCAGTCTCATCTGTCGCATACTCGTTTGCCCTATCTACCATCAGATTCGTCATGCCATTGATTAGCAGAATATCGAACTTCGGACCTGAAGAAGTCATCATTATCTAACCAGGATCAAAATTTAAATTAGTTACTATAGAGATTGAATTTGATAAAACCGATACCAAAAACAAACCCATCATGTCAAAAAACCCTAGGAATGACTCTTGGATCACCAAAATCCGCTTCCAAATCCTCGATCAAAAGATAAATCAATCTTAATCATTGGATCTGTGCGAACAGTATCCCGTCGCGCCGCTACAATGTTCCTACTACAATATCACGCTATAGTTCTCGACCGTTATAGTATGTCGTTGCTATAGTAAATTTTCCTTTTTCTTTTCATCTTGATTCTTGTAACGCCGATCTTCAATCTTGCACGTCATCGTCTTCTATCTTACGAATTCGCTCCCAGATTTATCATCATCGCTCTGATACCACTTGTTGGGGAATTTTACTCTCCCCGCCTACTACAATATATGCAACTCTGAAGCTAACCCATAATCAACAAAATATAAAACGACCATAATCAAGAAAAAAAGAACACCGGGATTTACATGGTTCGGTCGTCCAACTTCGACCTACGTCTACAGGGTAACAATACGAGAAATTCACTATGTATCAGGGAGAAATACAAGAGGAACCACTCAACTCTCATCTCTCAATCTCTCAACCTCACATACATAATCAACTCTAATATTCTCTCCAAAGTCCACTCCTTGTAATCTTTTACACGGATAAACATCACGAAACCCTCGCCTCTCCCACAATATTATTGAATCAGGCTACACCCTCTATTAACCTTAGATTATAAGAATATTGGCTCTCTCTCTCTCTACTACATCTTCTCTCTACTCTATTCTTCTTAGTTTTTCCTCCAACAATAAAAGGATATATAGGGAAACCAAAACCCTATTTCTAGCCTAACTTTCTAATTAGAATATGATTCAAACTCCTAATTATGATAAAATCCAAACTCCTAATCATGATGGATCTCTAACCCTATCTAATTCTCATGAACTTCTACAAATAATCAAAGACACAATCCCAACAGTAACAAGTTTAATAAATTGTGTAAGCAGTTTAAAGACACTATCAATAGATAGTTTGTCGCTTTTATATTGCACAACCCAAATTTTATGCAAGGTAGGGTCTATCTTTTTCCCTTTTTAATGATCAAACATAATTTCATTTATCAAAATGTTGAGGTTGTTTCAATCGAAGAGAGGGAGGGAGGGAGGGAGGGAGCATCAATTGATATGTTTTTGACCGCGCATAACATAGGTCTCTTAACACATCAGTTAGAAGAAGTAATAAGATTATAGTTAATATAGTAAAGAGTAAGGGTGGAAAAGAATCGAATTTGATCAAACACCTTTAAATTTGAATTC
Organism: Asparagus kiusianus; assembly: GCA_022839385.1. NCBI lineage: Eukaryota > Viridiplantae > Streptophyta > Magnoliopsida > Asparagales > Asparagaceae > Asparagus > Asparagus kiusianus. Next base: position 614,201 of record BQKN01001106.1, on the reverse strand, counting down.
GAATTCAGTTTACTCCAGTGAATTTGAATTCGAATTCGAATTCGTGTCGAATGGGTAGAAGGTGTTCAAATTCAATTCGATATATTAACAAGTTATTCGATTAATATTCATGAGTACTTGCTAGCACACTTGGTTGAGGCACTTGCTTCTTCAATCTTAGGTCATGGTAGGGTAAGGCATGGTCCAGTTTGAACCATTGGCGTAGCCGGCCTAGCCTAGTTTGGATCGAAACCCGGCCTGTACCACACTGGGTCAGGCCCGACCCGACCCACATCGGAGGTGGGTCATGGGTCAGGATGGATTTTGATCTGACCCGGGACCAAAGAGACAGGTCCAGCCCACTATAGGCCTGGCCCACCAGTGGCCCGACACGACACGAGTTAATTATAAATGTTTAATTTTTAACATTAATAGCTAACATATTTTAAATAAAGAGTTTTAAATAGAAAAAAAATTAAATATAATTTTATAAAATATAAGTTCAAGTTTAATATATTTTTAAATAGGAAAAAATTGAAAAAAGAATCCTATGGACTGACCCACGACTCATGGGCCATGGGCCGGTTCCTACTCGGCTCACCCCTAGGTGTGTCGTAGGCTAGGCTAGGTTTGGTGCCAGACCTAGGATCGGAGAGAGACCCTACCCACTCTGATCGGCATGAGCTCGGGTCAGATGTAGCCTAGCCTTGAACCCAATGGGCAGGTTCATGGGCCTGAACCGGCTGGCCCATGCCCATGCTTAGGTCATGGGTTAGAATCCTCCATTGTTATATTATATGTTTTATTTTCTTTTTACATGTTGCATTGTTACTAAGTTATTATTATGATATCTTACTACTAAAATTATTAAATTCATATATTTATGAATTATTAATTTATATATTTATCAATAGTAATGTTAACATAAAAATTGGTATAATGCAATAATGTAGAAGTAGAAAAACATCACATTATAGATTTTAGATCAGCATGAATTCATTTTCTATCAAATGTTTTAGCAATTTAAGAATGTTATCTAAGCTAAATTTTACATGAAAAATTATTTCTAATAGATATTTTGTTATGATATATATCAACATGGTAAATATCTCAAGTGCAACTTTAAAGGATAAATATTCTATGATAAATTAAACATAGAGGAATAAAATATAAAATATAAAATATAAATAAATATTTAATAATCAATTGAATCAAATATACTCTTGGTTAAATTTAATTTATTTATGAGCCGAGTACTAAAAAAATATTTGTTTATAATTAAATGAACTAGCAAGTCAAATATGACTGAATATCTAGACGAATAATAACCAAATAGTTCATTAAATATTTGGTTCATTTTCACCACTAGTAAAGAGGTCTAGACATAAAACCAAAAGAAATTAGTTAAAAACAATTAAGAAAGCTATGGTAATAGGTAGTTAATTTAATAAAAGAGATGACCCGAAATAGAATGGAAGAACATGATTCTTGTACCCAACCTAGAAATTTGCCTTGAGGTTTTGCTGTTATTTCTAGTGATGTCCTTTTATATCTCCTACCTTTCAAACATTGGAGAAGTACAAATTGTATTAAAATACTCTTTTGAGGAGTGAATAAATATTAATTCACAGTCCTTTTGGACTTTACCGCCATCATTGTATTAAACTCTGAAGACACATCCTTATCCCAAAATTTATTCTCATAAACGAAATGATGAAAATTAACATATCGCCTTTAGAATTATTTTAGGTGTATGACATGCATTGGCTACCCTTAAATTTTTTATATGAGAAAGAGACACTTGTCCCTTCTTTTGCCATGGTTAAAACTGTGAAAACGGCGAAGGAATTGTGAAAAACGTGAAGAATAAACCAAAACAGACTCTACCATACCCTGGTGTGGTGTTTGCCATGGGTGTGGTAGAATCTGTCCTGCACCACACCCTCTGCCACACCCATGGTGCAGGGTGTGGCAGAATCTGTCCTGCACACCACACCCTCTGCCACACCCATGGTGCAGGGTGTGGCAGACTCGTTTTTAGAATCCCAATCAGTTTGGGATTGTGTTTTGCTATAAATAGAGACACGTTTTTTAGGGTTTCTTGGGCTTGGTTTAGGCTTTGATTAAGCATTGATTGGGGGCTATTTGGAGCACAAAAAGAGGTATTTTTGAGCTATTTGTTTAGGGTTTTATTTGGAGAGATTAAGAGTTTTGTTGGTGAGATTAGTTTGTTCCTTCGAGTGATTTGTAATCTCAGTTTGTACTCTTTCTCTATTAGTGAAAACCCACCCCCTTCTTGCCCCGTGGACGTAGGCAACTTGCCGAACCACGTTAAAATTGGTGTTTGTGTTTGTGCATTGATATTTGGTTGAGTTTGGCCTTCTTGGATCGGCGTTTGTTTTGGTTCCTCGGTGCCGCCGTCCGTCTCAACAATTGGTATCAGAGCTCGGGCTACGTTTAGGCTATTTGGAGGAGTAGATCGCTTTGGAAGTTCATCTAGGGCTTCGTTTGGTGATAAAGGTGGGATCTTTTTGGTAAAAATCTCGTCTTTTTCAGTTTGGATCTATTTCTCGTTTGTTTCCGCATTGGTTTGGTGGTGCTTTGAGGATTATGGCCGAGAAAGAAGGAGTTATGGGCAGTACTTCCGGCGTGAAGACCGTCCAAAGTTTGAATATCCACTCGATGAAGATTGACGTGGAAAAGTTCAATGGCACAAACAATTTTGGACTTTGGCGATGCGAGCAAACCCTGCTAATGGCAAACCCTTTAGGTGAATAGTAACAAGAAAAAAAAGAGAAATAAGGGATTACACGAGGAAGAAGAGTCTGGAGAGAGATGGAAAATTCTTTTGGAACCAATAAAAGTTATATAGTTGTTATCTAGCTCAACTAGTGAAAAGGATGAGGGAGGGGAGGGGAGGGGGGGGGGGGGG
>BQKN01001106.1:579868-606290 GCA_022839385.1 Asparagus kiusianus | reverse complement strand
TATTTGTGTGTGAATGATATGTGCTCTTGATTTTATTAAGTGAGAAATTGGTTTGGACATGCTTTATTGTTAAATATAATATAGTTGATTTTATATGCATAAGTCTACTTGAACCCAAGTAAAATACAATTAAGATATGTTGTTCGTATAGACCATTTAGACAAAATACTGATTTCTCTTAATGTGATTAATGAAAGTAAGTGTTGTAATGAGTTATTAGATATTTACAGATTCCATATGTTTATCTCTGACTTGGTTTCTTTTGTGATAATTAAAAGAAGTGATTGGTAATAAATCTTGATAATAAAGAAACCTCAAAAGCCCACTATGAAATGAAGTGATCAAGTTTGCCATAAGTATTAGGTGCGCCAATAAGTGATATGGTCTATTTGGCATAAAAGAAATGGTCTTTTGGGCAAAAGTGATGAGGGTCAAGAGACAACTTATGGTAAGGCTAAGTGTATTAGTGTCAAATCAATACTCCAGAGGTAAAATTAAGATTTTAGATAGGGAGCTTCCAGTAGAACGGGTGCTATTAGAGATGCATGATTTCGACGCCATATTATAGATGGATTGGTTATCTTTAAATTATGCTTTCATTTTATATCAAGAGAAGAAGATAGTTTTAAATTTTTAGAATAACCAAAATTTTACTTTTTAGGGTCAGAAGTCCTGAAAACCCCTACAGATAAGTTTAACCCTTAGAGCATAAAATCCCTTAAAGAAGAGATGTTTGGATTACCTAGCTTTCAATTGGAATTATTAGTCCAGAGAAAATAAATATAGAAGAGATCCCAATTGTCAGAGAGTCTCCAAAAGTATTTCCAAAAGATCTCCCAAGCACGCCACCTGAATGAGAGATTGAGTTTTCAAGTGAGTTGGTGCGACACTGTAGGCAATAAAAATTACATTTACAGATCATTTTAACCCTTAGAGCATAAAATTCCTTAAAGAAGAGATGTTTTGATTATCAAGCTTTCAATTGGAATTATTAGTCCAGAGAAAATAAATATGGAAGAGATCCCAATTGTCAGAGAGTCTCCAAAAGTCTTTCCAAAAGATCTCCCAAGCACGCCTCCTGATTGAGAGATTGAGTTTTCAATTGAGTTGGTGCGGCACTATAGGCAATAAAAATTATCTTTACACAAGAGAGCTCAAACCTCGCCCATTAGAGCTCGCATGCGTGCTCAAAACAAGCAAAAGGCTAAGCGGAGCTCGCCTACAAGCCAAAGCTTGCCAACACGCTTTGCTCGCCTGCAAACCAAAGCTTGCCTGTATTACTTAACTTGCCAGCACAAGTTAAGCTTGCCTGAGGCCAAGCCATGCTCGCCTGTTTGTTTGGCTCGCCTGCACGAGCCAAACCTCGCCTGCAAGCTAAAACTCACTTGTATTGCTTAACTTACATGCACAAGTCAAGCTCGCCTGCATTCAAAAAGTTAAGCAAAAGCTTGCCTGTATGCTCGACTTGCCAACATAAGTCAAGCTCGCCTGAGGCCAAGCCATACTCGCTTGTTTGTTTGGCTCGCCTGCACGAGTCAAACATCGTCTGTTTGTTTGGCTCGCCTGCACCTGCCAAAACTCGCCTGCATTGCTTAACTTGCTAGCACAAATCAAGCTTGCCTGCATTCAAGAGGTCAAGCAAAAGTTCACCTGTATGCTCGACTTTCCCGCACAAGTCAAGCTCGCATGAGGCTAACCCATCCTCGCCTGTTTGTTTGGCTCGCCTGCACGAGCCAAACCTTGCATGTTTGTTTAGCTCGCCTGTACATGCCAAATCTCGCTAATCTTGCCTATTTGCTTGACTTGCTAGCACGAGTCAAGCTCGCTGGCACGAGCTCGACCTTACCTGAACACCTTGCTCGCTCGTATGAGTAAAATTCGCCTGCAGTGAGTTCGCCCACACGAACTCAGCTTGTTAACGAACGCCAGCTCACACGCTCGAGGGCCCGCCAGCCAACCCCGCTTGTTCGCCAAGCATGTCTGCAAGCTCGCCTATTCGTCAAGCACGCCTGCAAGCTCGCTTATTCACCAAGCACGCCTATAAGCTCGCCTAAACATTCAAGCAGCTCTCAAGCTTGCCTACAAGCCTGTCAGTTCTGCCTGAACAATGTAAGCGGCTGCTTGCTTGTAGGAGTGAGCTCACCCACTTTCCACATCCTGGGTAATGAGGCATGACTCCCATCATTCCTATAGTGGTCACATCCTATAGCTATAGGGGGAGTATGCTACTCCTTACTCTTATTAGTGGTCACATCCCACAAATCAAGGGATGACCCATACCATCTCTTGCCTATTTGTAAGACTCCTTTACTAACATAAAGGGGGCTGGGCTCGGTTGGTTTAGCTTACAATTGGGTGAAGAAGCTTGGCATTTTCAAAACTCTTCAACCAGAGGCTGGATCATTGGGGAATTGACCACTAAGGCTCTTGGCTCCTTCTTGGCTCCCTCAAGGCTCTTCTAACAAATGTCTTAGTTGGCTTGCTTAGTAGAACTTTCCTATCTTTTTGCCTAGATTGTTGAAGTAGACTCAATCTGAACTCTCAGATTTGAGATTCTTGGCTCTTTGTAAACTCTTGCATATTAATCTTCTCTAAGCATTTGGCCTTGATACATATCAAGCTCGGGTATAATCGAACTCAATCATACAAGAGCTGCTACTGTATACTAAAGCTCAACCACAACTTCGATCATATCATCTAAAGGAAGCAAACTCGATGCAAGCATTCAGGGAAGGCGTCCTATCGCTACCGAAGAACCCACGTTAAACAAAAAGAACATTCTCTCTGCTTCTGTTGTAACTTTTGGATTCCTTGATTTATAACAAACATTCAATTAATACAAATCTTTATTGAGAAACTATAATTTACTCCCCTACAGGCACAAGTCCAATTTTTAAAGTTGCCTACAGGATGGTACTGACCGAGTTGAAGGAACTCAAAATGCAACTAGAAGAACTCCTAGATAAGGGTTTCGTCTGACTTAGTATATCACCATAGGGTGCACTGCTATTGTTCGTAAGGAAGAAGAATGGTAGCTTGCCATTATATATTGATTTGCATGAATTGAGTTGAGTAACAATTCAGAATAAGTATATGCTATCGAGGATTGCTGATTTTTATTTGATCAGCTTTATGGAGATCAAGTATTTTCAAAAATTGATCTTTGTTCAGGATATTATCAAATGAAGATCAAGGAAGAGGATGTTTTAAAGACTGTATTTCGTAGTCGATATTGTCATTACGAATTTCTTGTATTACCATTCGGGCTAATGCACATGCAGTTTTTATGGATATTATGAATTGGGTATTCAAAACCTTCTTGGATTAGTTTATTATGATTTTTATTGATGACAACTTAGTATACTCAAGGAGTATGGAAGAGCATGAGGAGTAGCTAAACTCTATACTATGAGAACTGAGCAAGGAGAAATTGTATACTAAACTCAATAAGTGTGAATTCTGATTAGAGAAAGTGTCCTTCTTGGGACATGTAATCTCTAAAGAAGGAATTTCTATTGATCCTAAGAAGGTAGAAACAATGGTCAACTAAAAGAGGCTTACAAAAATTTTAGAAATTCATAGCTTTCTTGGCATGACTGGATACTATAGAAAATTTGTAGAATGATTTTTTTGCATTGCCTCATCTTTGACTCACCTCACTCAAAAAGGAGTAAAGTTTATTTGGTCGGACGAATGTGAGAAGAGCTTTCAAGAGTTAAAGAGTCGATTAGTGACTGCATCAATATTTGTTCTACCCTCTAGAGATGAAGGGTTTTCCATCTATAGTGATGCCTCTAGGAAATGATATGGTTTGTACTTATGCAAAATGGAAAAATTGTGGCATATGCTTCACGGCAATTTAAACGATATGACCAGAATTGCCCCACTCATGATCTAGAGTTAGCAGCAATAATTTTCGCTCTAAAAATCTGGAGGCATTATCTTTATGGAGTAAGATGCAATATCTATACGGATCATTAGAGCTTGAAATGCATATTCACCCAGAAAGAGTTGAATTTGAGGCAGAGAAGATGGTTAGAACCTCTGAAGGATTATGATGTAACCATCAACTATCACCCTGGAAAGGTAAACGTTGTAGTTGATATATTGAGTCGTAAGAACTTAGTAATTTAGCATGTTTGGTTACTTCCTAAAGGAGAATATTAGAGGACTTGGATAATGCTAGAATTAAAATTAAGGTCGACCAAATTAGGATTAGATTAGCAAATATGATGATGCAACCATCTTTATTGGATAAAATTAAACCAAACGCATGTTTGGTTACTTCCTAAAGGAGAATATTGGAGGAGCTGGATAATGCTAGAATTAAAATCAAGGTTGACCAAATTAGGATTAGGTTAGCAAATATGATAACACCGCCATCTTTATTAGACAAAATTAAATCAAACCAGCAGAAGGATTCCTAGTTGATGAAAATCAAGATGGGTAAGGAAAAGGGCACTCAGCCTAGATTCAATATACATCTGGACGAATCCCTAAAATTCGGGTCCAGAGTTTGTGTGCCTGACATACTAAAATCAAAGAAAAAGATTTTGTGAGAGGCACATCATTCCCTATATACCATACATCCGAGAGGGACAAAAATGTATAAGGATTTCAAAGAAGTTTATAGGTGGGATAATGTGAAGAGGGGGATTGTAAAATGTGTCACAAAGTGTTCAATTTGTTAACAGGTAAAAGCTGAGCATTAGAGACTAGTTGGGTTGGTCCAAAGCTTAGATATATCGATGTGGAAATAAGAGAAATTCACTATGGATTTCATCACTGGCCTTCCAACATCTCATAGAAAGATTGTTGCTAGTTGGGTGATCATCAACTGGTTGATTATATAGGGATATTTCTTGCCTATCAACATAAAATTTTCATTAGGGAGGCTCACAAAGTTGTATGTCAATGGGATAGTAAGATTTCACGTGTCTATAGTATCAGACATGGTACCTAAGTTCACATCAAAATACTGAAAAGTGTGCATAAAGCTTTGCAGACCATACTATACTTTAACTCAGCTTAGCACTTGAAAATAGATGGCTAGTCAGAAAGGACCACCTAAACTTTAGAAGATATGCTAAGATGTTGAGTGCTCGAAATGAAAGGATCATGGAAAGACTATTGTTATGGTGTTCCCATTTCGTCAAAGTGCAACTCAGTGCCAAGCAACGAACAAGTGTACTTTTGCGTGCTATGCCCTAATTAACATGGCTACCAAAGACCAATAGGGATGACAACTTAGCCGACTTGTCGAGCCGACATCCCTCCATGTTAACTCGAAAGGCGGTACTTGTCGCGCCCTTTGTCGAAGATGACTTGCCTCGAGTCCACTCGACCTAATGTTTTAAATGCCGGCCGACATATTGGATTTAGGGGCCGACCAACACGATATAGAGTTTTTAATGTGTATTTTGTTTTCAGGGTTCATGTCGGATATATCGGAGGACATGTCGGATATGTCAGGTGGATATATTGGGGGACATGTTGGCTATGTCGGCTGATTTTTTAGTCTAAAAAATTAGCTGATTTTTTTTTGTTCTTTTGGTTATGTTTATCTAATCAGGTTTGAATTTAAATTCTTGATTGTCTTAATATAGCTTCCAAAGACAAAACCTGATCAGTTAGGGAAAATGGAAAAAAGACCAAAGTCATTTCCATCGCTTATCTTCTAACTCTCCTTCAACATCTCATTGGTTTCTTCTCCGAGCTATTCCTTCGATATTAATATCGGGTGATCTTCTCTTTCCTTAACCATCAACATCAGACTCCTCTTTTCTCACTTTTTTCCTTCAACATCAACCCTAAGTATCATAAGCTATTTACTTTTTATATGTTTAAATAATAGATTTATTAAGTATGTTTAGATTTCATTTATGATATTTATATTACATATATGCACACCATCCAATATTTTTTTCATATCCCCCGACATATCTCCGATTTTTGCTATCCGGCATAAATTTTAGCCATCTGACATGAACCCGACATTCAATATTTAAAATATTGACTCGACCACTTGGCGGCCAAAGACTAATAGGGACGACAACTCAGTTGACTTGTCGAGCCGACATCCCTCCATGTCGACTCGAAAGGCGTTACGTCTCGATGAAGCTAAAGGACTGTTTTCGTCTCGAGCCTCTCCCCCTATGACAACATGTCAACATCATATTTAATACTTGGCAGGTGCCATCATAACTCTAGCGCAAATATTCTTCATGACTTATCGGACCACATGGGCCATGCCATATCGCTAGTCTCTTCCCATTTAATGTCGAAGTGACATTCCCTTTACTCGCTAGTCGACACCTGTAAAGCAAGTTTCGACGTGGCTGCCAACTCATACTTTGCCACCGCCTTTCTGCTTAGCCAAATTGGCTCCTTTGCCCTTACCACTTTAGTATAAATACGGATACTATTCTACCTTACAGAGGGCTAAAATTTTGAATTTCCAAATCTAGGCCTTAAACAATCACATGCACAAGAACTCTGAGTTCTTATTTACCCCACTCAAGTTTATCATCTAACTTGATCGTTGAAGGTACAACAGGAGAACCGAACCTCATCCTCTTATGAATTTCTACTTGTGCAGATTTTTCAGATATCCTAATTCAAGAACTAGACATAAAGTTAGGGAAGAAAACGACCCCTTCATCAATCCTCAACAAATTCGTCCAAACACGGACATAATTGATTGTGTGATCACTAGAACATCAACAACTATCTACCTTTAGCTAAATTTGTATATAATAACTATCATGCTAGTATTAATATTGCACCTTGCGAACTCCTATATCAAAGGTGGGATGAAGTTGGAGAAAGGGATTTTGTCGAGCTAGAGTTAGTACAACAAGCTATCAATAAATTTTAGCTAGTTAGAGAACATCTTCGCATCTCCTAGAGTCAACAGAAAAGCTATGTTGATCATAGAAGAAGAGAGTTAGAGCTCAAGAGGGTGATCATGTCTTTCTATGAGTTTCTCTTACTCGAGGAGTGAGAAGATTCGGACTGCAATAAATGTTAAGTCAAAGATTCATTGTCCTTTTGAAATTTTAGAATAGGTTGGTCAAGTGGCTTACAAGTTAGCACTTTCACCATCCCTGGCTAGAGTGCATAATGTATGTCATATATCAATATTGCAAAAGTTCATTTGAAATCCGAACAAGGTCATTGAGTTGGCAACTCTAAAGCTCAAGCCAGATTTAACATATTAAGAGAAACCCAAGCATATTTTGGATTATTAGGAACAAGTACTCAGGTGACGAATTATCAAATATGTGAAAGTATAATAAAGGAACCATTCCGAGAGAGAACCCACTTGGGAGACCGAAGATTTTATGCAGGAAAAATATCCATAACTCTTTAAAAATAGAAATACGTCAAGTTTCAAGGATAAATCTTTTAATTAGGAGAAAAGAATGTAATAAACTCTAAAAGCACACCCATATCCCAAATTTTATTCTCATGAAAAGAAATAATGAAAATTCACATATCTTAAAGGGGGCCTTTAGAAAATTTCCTTAGTATATGACGTGAATTGGCTGCCCTTATGTTTTTATTAGTGAGAGAAGTTTTCTCACCTTAGGGGCTGTTTGTTTGATGTATTTGGTATTGGGGGTTGGGCAGAAAGTCTACCAAAAGAGCACTTTTGGCAGGCTTTCTGCCCATAACGCCTCTAAAAAGAGGCGTTTTAGGCAGAAAGCCTGTTCTTTTGACAGGCTTTCTGCCCAACCCCCAATGCCAAATACATCAACCAAACAGCCCCTTATTGGGGGTTTTTCTTGGCAAATGGACAAGTGGGAGACCAAGAGACACTTGTCCTTCTCTTGCCATGGTTAAGACTCTTCAAGAAACCCTCAACACCCTTACTTTTTTCCAAAGAAATTACAGAGGGTTATTCTAAGAGAGAGAAACGAAAAGGAGGGATAAAGAGGAGAAAAGCTAGGGATCACAACTTGATGTATACATTCTAAACTGAAAAGTGTATATTCTAGTAATCCATATTACTTTAGAAGAAAAAAGATAATTTGTTAGATGGAATAAAAAATCAAGGTTAAAAGTGTATAAAAATCCTGTGAGTGCCTCATCACCAGCACCATAGCCATTGGCAAGCACCCACACCATCTGTGAGAGACCCACGCCACCAGTGAGCGACCCGTATTGACGATAAACCTGCTAATGACAGACCTTGTGTGTCACGTCTCAAGCCCACGAGCCAGTTGACGTGATGTAAGTCATGAGATTCACTGAGTGTAACACATTGTTTGGCTCATACCATTGTTAAAATCGACCAGTTGACGCTATACTTGAGCCTCATGCTTATCTTTACAAACTACACAAATCTTCACTCACTCGTCGATGTAGGACTAATATGAGTGTAATGTTACAATCATCACTTTCCTAGACTTTCATTTATTATCCCCTTTTTTTTATGTAAAGATCACGGGACCTTCTCCAACTGGCATATAATGATATCTATGTTAATAACTAAATAAAATTAGCATCATTTCTTTATTTATGATTTACATCACAGACATGCTAGAATTCTATACTAGCAATGTATACCAATTTAGTAGTTCCTGGTTAGAATATTTCTAACCATTTGTCTTTTTGAAGATACATGTTGTCTTCCCCAACTTTAGATTGCAACTTTCTTTTAGAGTGGTTCTTCAAATCTTATTCGTGTGATGACTTGGGTGGAGTTTTAAAAGTCTTTTCCTTAAGCTACAACCATTGTGTTAGAAAAATGATGGTGGGTCTAATAAATAACATGCATCAAATCATGGAGTTTTTATTCTTGAAGATTTTTGGTACCTTCTACTCGTGACGACATTCCTTGAATAAAGGTCAATAACCAAGCTTGGCCAGTTTAGCAACCCAATAGACCAGATACAAATAGGCTGCCGATGTTCTTATCATTAGAAAAATACCGTGTCATGAATGAGGACGCAGAACAAGCTATGAGTCATGGACGGGCAAATAAAAATTAAGATAGATGTAATAATTAATATAGATAAATGAATGAGGCATAAAAAAAAGGAGGATGGTTGCATAATCAAAAATATGAAACTTGTTGTCTTAAATGTCTAATAAATCACTACTCAATAAAATTGCAAATAAATTGAAGCTTATTTTATAAATCATAATTCACTACTCAATTAAATGATATCGGAATGGACAGACAAGGATCTCACTCTTTCCACAGTGCCGTTTAGGAATGATAAGGAGTTCATGAAGATCGAGTTCATGTAGAATATAAAATTGTGAAGCTAGTTGTTGGTTCAAGTCGCATGATCAACAGCAAGAAGGACAATCATGTTAATGGGAGATTTGATGAACCCTATTAAAGACCAAAGACTCAAGAATCACTACAGCCATCTGAGGTCTATACAACAAGTGAGCAACTTGCTAGGGGTCAATGAAGACAATTGGAATATCAAGGATCTCTCATCATTGCATAAACTTAATAGCCAAGAAATAGAAGGCAAACACGATGATGTTGATCTCAATTATATGTTGAAACAAAGCTCGCACTTGCACTGGAAGACATATTAGGAAGAAGAAATAAAAACAAATAAGAACTATTTGGTTGACAAGAGATAGAACTGCAATAAATTTTGCAGTCAAATTTCTAATAACTAGATGGGATGCATGTGCGATGCACATGGTCAGATAATTTAGTTATTCATTTTTGTTTTATGTCTCTTTCTATAACTCATTTGTGAAATAGTTCATAGTTACCATTAAATATATTGCACTAAATAATATTATTATTTTTTAATAACTATTTGATGATGATAAGACAACAATAACATTTTGCAGATGAATATCAAGCTTGTTATTGTATTGAATTTAGTTATGCTATTACAAACGTTAGAACATTGATTAAAATGAATATAATAGATTCCAACTTGTGTTTTTTTATTTTTGTTTTTTGCACAGGTTATGCCACATAGTAAATGCATAAATGCAATGAGAAATTCATATTAAATCCAGACTTGAAAAAAGAAGATTAGTTACACGTATAGAACATTAGATTATGAACACATAAAATTATATATCAAGATTAAGAACACATAAAAGTATATATCAATATGTTACTAATTAGTAAGCATAAAACTAATATGATTTTCAGTATGGATAAAATATTTCTAACCATAAACTAAATTTCCATAAAACTCCTACACAAGCATTGCATATTTTCAACTCCAAAGTCATTGTTCTTGTTTTTTTGGATTATAACGTGGATTATTTGTAAGTTTTGGACTCGTTTGTAATTTTTTAATTTTTAGAGAGTAGTTTGTAATTTTAGAATTTAAATATTTTTACTATGTTAGTTGTAGTTTTAAATTTCACAGGGTTTTTGTAATTTTTAAAATTATCAAGGGGCTTTGTAGTTTAAGATTATTCATGAATCTAATAAAAATTTTTAGTTTTTTTAGGTGTTTTGTGTAATTTTTAAGTTCTTCAATGTGTTTTTATAACATTTAATGTTTTTTTCGGGTTGTTTGTAATTTGTGAATTTTTACTGGTTTTTTTGTAGTTTTAAATTGTTCAAAGTGTTGATCAAATATGTTAAATATTTATAATATTTTTTAATATATGGACTTCTAAGATGCTTTCTATAATTTCCATAATTTTTAGGATTATTATAATTCTGAATTTTAGGGTGTAATTACAGATTTTAGGGGATTATTCAAATTTCTAATTTTTAGGGGTTTTTGTAACTTTTTTAATTTGATAGCCTCTACACTCTAGCCATGTTTTCTATATGTCCGGAAAGAAGGGAAAGGGCACAATGCCTTTATACAAAAGAGGCCATTCAGGGCCTCTAAGTCATATCATGTCGATGCTAAGATGTACGAGCAAGAGGCAGAAATTGAAGATGACATTTAGTGTGTTTTCTAAAACTTCAAAGTTTTTGAGTCTGTTATAATTTTTGAATTTCACAGTGCTATTTTAATTACAAAATTTTAAGGCACTATTAAATTTTTTTTATTTATAATATGTTTTTCATAGTTTTTGGATTTTCTTAGTATTTTTTAGATTTTTTAGGGGAAGGTATTTTTACTTTTTAATTTTCTGGTTGTTTATAACTTCAAGTTATTCAAGGGGACTTCTTAAATTCATGTTTTCATATGTTTCTTTTTTCTTTTTTTGCTTAGGATTTTGCCTATAAAATTCATATCGTTCAGGTCTGAAGGTCTCAGGTTTTCAAATTTAAAAAAGCAAGGGAAAAAACTTATTTATAAAATTGGATGGATAGAATTTTATATTGCTTATATGATTATTTGTTGTTTTACTAGTGTATTTATTTAGTCAATTTACTAACTTGTTTTTGTCAGAATATTCATTTAAAATCTAAATTTGAATATATTTTCACTTAGGGAGTATGAAATATGGGCTCAGCCTACAGTAGGGATTCAAATTTTTTACTCTTGGCTCATGTTGCTCAGAAAATATCTGGTAAATTATATATTACCCATTAACATGTATGGATCATTATTAAATTTATTATCTTTTTAATTTGTTTTGATCCAAACCAAGACCCACCAATTGATAATGCTTTCAAGGCATTCCTAGAATATCCCAAGAACATAAGTTTTGAAGGTAGCTTACAATTCCTCATCACTACAAAAGAAGAATCACTAGAAGAAAGAGTCAATATCTGGTGGATATATAAAGAGCATGCTAAAACCACAAGCATTTGAAAAAGCAATTTATTGTTGTGCATCCAGCCCAATTCGGGTCCACATGTGTTGGGTTGGTTGAATCCTATTAAGAAAAGGATATTGGACCTATTCATAATTTAAATAGGATTGGACCTAGAGGAAATTTCCCTTATTAAGGAATCGTTTGCACGTGAGTGCCATCACTTTGTTGTTGAATTAAAATAGGAAAGGAGGATAGAGGCGGCTCAATAGGCCACATGGCAAAGTTGTGTCACTCTCTCGTGGGGGCCTTAGGTTTGATTCACGTGTGGGTCAAAGGCGCGATCAAAAAAAGCAATAATAGAGATAGAAAAATAGAGGAGAGAATATAGAGGGAACATGGTAAAGTAGGTCGCATGGCAAAGTCGTGAGTACATTTATTGTTATGCGTGGATTTCAAGGCAGGGAGAGATAAAAAAATAGAGGAGAGAAAAAGTTAATTTTTAGATACTCGGTTGTCCAATTATAGTGATTCAAACACCATTTTGTTCAGAACGGCGACGTTGTTAAGCATATGTTGTTAGTTTCCCTATAGCGTTGGAGATTTGAGTTGAGATGGGTCTTAGGATTTTAGTGTCCTAGAGGTAACATTGAATTTTGTTTCTTATAATTTAATCCTCAGGTTTGGGTGTAGCTTTGAGGATTTGTACTCTTAATTCATAGTAGATTATTTCTCTCTAGATTGCCCTAGTGATGTAGACACTATTTACCAAACCACATTAAATCTCGGTGTTTGCTTGCATGTAATATTTTTATTGGTACCATTATTTATTTCTCGTATATAATTCCACAGATAATCACATTTTCTATATGAACAAGAGCCAATCTGAATTGATCTTGTAACAGATCTGCTACAGAACGAATACATTTAATTTTCAAGTGATTTGTCTATTCAAGTGTACCCATTCCAAATTTCATTCTAATCAAATGATCCACGTATTAGAACTCTGGTTTGAGGCATGTCTTGGAATAGAAAAAATGGAGAGTTTTGAAAAAATTAGATGGTTCCAATTGGTAAGTATGAAAATCCAAGATAGAAGATATTTATTTATTACAAAAATTTACATGATCCTTTTGTGGGGGATGAAGCCAAGCCAGAAAAGATGACCAACAAAGAGTGAGAGAAATAGCATAGGAAAACAATTGGTTATATTCAGATGTGGATCGATGTTAGTGTGTTTGACCCTATATCTAGTGACCCTAGTACAAAGTCTCCATGGAAGAAGCTTGATGATCTCTATAAGTAGAATATCATGAGGAACAAGGTGTTTATTATGAGGTGATTGGTGAACTCGAAGTTCAAGGAAATAAGTAGCATAGAAAACCACCTGAATGAGTTTAAAAATTTTGGTTAATTAGTTGGCTACCATAAAGATGACTCTCAACCATGAGTTACAGACTTTATTGCTATTAGGTTCTTTGCCAGACAATTAAGAAATATCGATGGTGAGAGTCAGCAATGCGGCTCTAGATGGTGTGTTATCGATGACTATAGTTATTAGTAGCTTATTCAATGAGGAGACTTGGGAGAGGTCTACCGACACAAATAACTCACATGCACTTATCATGAAAAATAGGGGCAAGAGCAGTTTACAAGGACTAATCTAGAGGTTATTGCGCATTCAAGGTAGATCAAAGTCTAAAGAGAGAGTTTGCTTTCTTTGCGAAAGCAGAGTCATATTATAAAGAATTGTTGGGTATGAGAAAAGAGTAAGCTGGGAACAAAGATGAGCAAGAAAGGGTTGCAGGTATTACCAAAGAAGTTTCTTATTCTCTTTGCCAGAGGTTCGTTACTTGCCCCTTGTGATTATTATTTTTGGCAAACAACATAGAGTTTCTTCTAGTAAGTCTTCTAAAAGAAAGGATAATATTCTGGATTTAAATTATTTTGATGTTTGTGATCCTATTGAGGTTGAGTCTTTCGATGGCAATAAGTACTTTGTCACATTTATTGATGATGCATCATGGAAGATGTTGGTCTTTTCATGTTGAAGATAAAGGATCACATATTTCCAGTCTTTCAGTATTTTCATGCCATGATGGAGAGGCGGATATGTAAGAAGTTGAAGTATTTGTGCACC
This sequence comes from Asparagus kiusianus, assembly GCA_022839385.1. NCBI lineage: Eukaryota > Viridiplantae > Streptophyta > Magnoliopsida > Asparagales > Asparagaceae > Asparagus > Asparagus kiusianus. The sequence continues at coordinate 592,492 of BQKN01001106.1, read as the reverse complement.
GATAATAGCGGAGAGTACTCTTCCATTGAGTTTAGATATTAGTGCTCTAAGCATGGTATTTGGCATCAAAGGATAAAGCTTAGCACACCACAACATAATAGAGTTGTAAAGAGGTACAACAGAGCTACTATAGAGAAAGTCAGTTGCATGTTGAATATGGCAAAATGACCAAAGAGCTTCTGGGCTGAAACTGTTCGTAATGTATGCTACATAATCAGTAATTCTCCTACAATTCATTTAGATTTTGATATTCCAAAGAGGGTTTGGTACAACGATATTTTCTACTCTCATTTGAAGGTGTTTGGTTGTAAGGCCTTTGCACATATTCTAAAGGAGCAAAGATAGAAGCTTGATAATATGGCACTTCCTTGCATCTTCCTTGGTTATGGGGAAGATGAGTTCAGCTACAATCTATTGGATCTAGAGAAGAGAAAAATTATTAGACGAGTGGATGTGGTCTTTCATTAGGATCGGACTATTGTAGATCTTATAAGAGCAGAGCAGTCAGATAATATTGCTAGTGAAATTCCAGAGATGACACACATTTAGTCTCCAGTGTTGTAGCATCCTACAGATATAGAGCATGTGCATGATAATGATGGTGTTGATGATGACGGTCAGATAACAAAGCATGGAGACAGTGATTAGGATCATGAGCAAATACTCTTTGGCAAGGGAGCATCACCAGCAGTAGGAGATTGTAAAGCCACAAGTTAGGAGATCATATAGAGAGAGCACAGACCATCCTCGAGATATCCTCCCTCAGAGTATTCTTTGCTGATAGAAGAAGGGAAGCCAAAAAGCTTTTAGGAGGTATAGACTCATAAAGGCAATGTCGAATGGTTTCAGGCTACGCAAGAAGAGATGAGGTCTTTACAGAAGAATGTTACTTATGAATTGATAGATTTGCTAAAGGATAGAAAAACTTTGAAGAAGGAGTTGATATTCAAATTGAAAAAGGATGGCTACAAGGAGATTCAGAAATACAAAACTAAATTAATGGTGAAAGGCTTTTGTCAGAAAAAGAGCATTGATTTTAATAAGATTTTCTCATCAGTTGTAAAGATGACATCCATTAGAGTGATCTTGGGGCTAGCTGCTAGTTTGGATGTCGAGATTGATCATGTTAATGTTAAGACTGCATTCCTTCATAATGATTTGGAAGAGATCTACAGGAAGGGCAGATAAAGGGTTTTGAAGTGAAGAGAAAAGAACACATAGTTTGTGGGCTGATGAAGAGCCTCTATAGTTTGAAGCATGCACCCAGACAATGGTACAAAATTTTTAATTCTTCTATATTTGAATTCTTCTATATTTGAAACATGGCTATCAGATGACAGTTATAATTTTTTGTATATATTTCAGCACATTTTTAGATTCTAGCTTAATTATTCTTTTACTTTATGTGGACGACATGTTGATTGTTGGCCAAAACAGTAAGATGATTAGTGGGCCAAAGAAGGTTTTGTTTAAATCCTTTGACATGAAGGATTTGGGCTCAACACAGTGGATTCTCGGTATGGAGATTGCTCGTGATAAGACTGTTAGAAAATCATAGTAATCAAAAGAGAAATATGTTGAAAGTTTGCTTGATAAATTCAACATAAAAGGTGCTAAGACGGTACTCCTATTGCAGGTCATTTTGAAACTTAGCAAGAAGTTTGTCCGATTACGGATAATGAAAAGAATGAGATGGAGAATATTCCACACTCATGAGTTGTAGAAGTTTGATGTATGCCATGGATTACACTCGGCCATATAGTTGGTATTATGAGTAGGTTTATTTCTAATACAGGGAAAGTACATTGGGAAGGAGTAAAGTAGATTATAAAAAAATTTAAAAGGAAGTTTGAGATCGTGTTTGAATTTTAGAGGTTCCAAGGCACTTATACAATGTTTTACATATGCGGATGTGATAGGTAATCTCAATCACAGGAAGTCTACCTCAGATTGGTTGTTCACGTTTGCAACGGGAGTTGTATCTTGGCTATCCAAGTTGTAGAATTGCGTTGCTCTATCTACAATTGAGGCAGAGTATATTACAGCTGTAGAAGCAGGTAAAGAGATTGTTTGGTTGAGATGATTACTGTAGGAGTTACTTGTAGTAGAATGAGTATCAAATTTTTATTGATAGTCAGAGTGCTCTTGATTTGAGCAAGAATTCTGCATTTCACTCCAAGACAAAAGCACATCAATGTGAGGTATCATTGACTTAAAGAAGCTATTGAGAAAAAGAAGTTGAAACTATAGAAGATTCAAACTGATGAGAATCCATTAGAATTCTTGACGAAGATTATTTATAGAGTGAGGGCCGAGTTATGTTGATGATTGGTCGACATTGACTCCGGATGTGGAGTCATAGATTGGCATACTACCTCATTTAGCCAAGGGGACATTGTTGTGAGTCCAGCCCAATTCGAGTCCACATGTGTTTGGTTGGTTTAATCCTAAGAAAGGATATTGGACCTATTCATAATTTGAATAGGATCGGAGGACCTAGAGGAAATATTTTTTTATTAAGGAATTGTTTGCATGTGAGTGCCATCACTCTATAATTGAATTAAATTAGGGGACGAGAACCGAAAACAGAGAGCACAATTTATTCTTGTGTGCGGATGTCGACACTGGGAGAGAAAAATAAAGGAGAGAAAAAGTTAATTTTCAAATTGTTCAGTTGTTTGATTGTAGTGATTTAAATGTTATTTTTTTCAGAATGACAACACCGTCAAGAGTACGGTGTTGGTTTCTCTGTTGGTATTGGAGATTTGAATTGAGGCATGTTCTGGTGTTTTGGTGCCCTAGAGGTAACATTGTATTTTTTTTCTTATGATTTAATCCTCAAGCTTGGGTTTAACTTTGAGGTGTACTCTTGATTCATAGTGAAATATTTCTATCTACATTGCCCCATGGACGTAGGCATGATTTGTTGAACCACGGTAAATCTTGATGTTTGCTTGTGTGTGATATTTTTGTTAGTACCGTTATTTGTTTCTTGTGTTTAATTTCGCGGGTAATCATCATAAAGTTCCTAACATTTATCCCTTAAAACATACACCTCATCACTTAAAATGTAACTAAAGTGTGAGCTTCTCACTCCATGAAGCGTCTCTTCTTTGAAGTGTGTATTTTAGATAAAATAAGAGGAGGATATAAAAAAGCTAAAATATTACCTAACTATTTTGCATGTCTGATTTCTTGTTCGCTCTAGATGAACACTTCTTTCTACTAATTCAACTCGTGCTCCAGAATTTTTGAGTTTAAGGTTGATTTATATTCCATTGTTTACAAGGATGAATTTTCAAATCATATCTAAAATTCAATCATTTGTATTTTTTGGGAGTTATATCTATTCCCTTATTCATTTTTATTTGGAGTTTTGAATTAATGTAGTGAGCAAGCTCTATTTTTCTATTAAAAAGTCTAACTTTAGGTCAAGGGTCCTCAATATGACTCCGTGACAATAAAATAAGTCACATGTCTTAGATATATAACTTAGTATTTCATAGTTCGAGTCTATACTTTGCATATTTAATTCTTATACAAACTAATAGTTGGACGGATTTATTTGTAAATTGTTATACTAGCATAGTTTATAATATTTATAATTTTAAAAGTGAAATATACTTAATTCATGAGGCTTACACCTTATCATTGACGCCTATGCCTTGCTTCATAAAAAGTTTGGCTAAATCACTAAATTGGTTTTAAAATTAGTACCTAATAACTAAATTGGTATTTAAATTATCTCCGACAATAGCAATGCATTTAAACTTTCACAACGAGACAAATAAAGCCAGAAAATTAAATTTCTAACCAATTTTTCTAACCACCACTCTCGTGATCTGTATTGTGATTTTGGCGTATTTATCATGACCGGGCAATGATGGGTAAGCCATGATCAATTTGATAGAAATAGGGGAATTTTAAATCAAGGTAATAAAAGCGGGTTTTTTTAATTTAGAGGCTTTTTTCCTTTCTTTAAATTGTGAGTTCTCTATTGCTGGAGAACATGGATTCTTCAAGCTCAGGCAATGGAGAACCCCCAGGTTGAAGGAAGGAGAAGAAGCCCCAAATTTAAAACTTTTATTTCCTTTTACATTAATATAGATTTAATGAGGCTAACTACAGCTACCACATCATCATAAACCCACCTAAGCATCATGTTGTAGATCACCTAAGTGATTGCCGAAAAATTTATATTGAGATTATTTGTCTCATCGTGCAAGTTTAAATATGTTGTTGTTGTCGGAGATAATTTCAATATGGTCATTAGGTACTACTTTTAATATCCATGTGGTAAGTTAGCCTATAATAACATTTCTCCTTGCATTCCCATTTTTTAAACATTGTATAGGACAGTTCCAGGAAAGGATACATGAAGAATGAAATGCAGATGTCAATAGGTTACCATAATTCAAGATTGAGTTCTTGTCATTGTTCCAGAAGGTGTGAAATATTAAACCAACTATAAATTGCTTCTTGAATTTTTTTTCTGTCTGTAAAGTTTGTGCCTAAGCTTTTGCATAGCATGTTTGATAATAGGGTTAATTGCAGTTAAATTCCTTTATGATTCCTGATTGTGGATAGGCCTCCTATAGTTCTATTTGCAGATAGACCCATAGGGTTAAATTATTTTTGACTCTCTTACTCTCAAGGAAAGAGAAAATTTGTGTTTTGACAAATAGACTTTTTTAGGGTAAAAGGGTCCAAAAAGTTTCATCAGGGGGTCTACTTGCAATTGTGCATTTGTAAAGGGCTTTATTCGCAACTAATCATTGATAATAACGTGGTTTGATGAATCTTACTGGTGTTTACGGCAATAAAGGACAATGGTAGAAATGTTATTATTGTACAATTCGAAGATGTAATACATCAAAGACTATTATTTCTTATGAGCAACTTCTTCGTGGGCTACGGATAGAAGTTAACACTTTAAGTATAGTTTTGGAAGTAAAGCTAGAAGAGAAGCTGTGAGAACTAAAGCAAGAAGAGTTACCGCAATAATAGTCTAAAGCGAAGAAGTCCATCTTCTCTAGACACAAAGGACAAAAAGTTGATAGCAAATCGCTTCCCAAAGGAATTCTCATGCTAAATGGAGGACATTGATGTAATATTGGTACACTCTGAAAATCGATGAGGTAAAAAGACAAACCTTAAGTACGTAATTATGCATTGCGCATCAAAGATATTGAGAAGCCATTAAGATTTAACGAGTCCTACTAGAGTTTCAACGAAGGACAATGGATGAAGAATTTTAGGCTTTGAACTTTGAAGCGTGATCAAATATTGGGAGTTTGTGCTAAAAGCAATAGACGTATCTTATTAAAGGGTATACAAGGTGAAGACTCAAGCACAAGAGGTAAATTGCACGATACGTGATGTGTGGATTACTTCAACAGTATTGGTTGGCTATGACAAGACATTTAGTCCATTGAAAAACGTACAACAATTTTTTCTAACCGCAACCATATGTACTAGACTATTAGTTCGGAACCTATTCTTTTCTTTCTCTTTTCCATTTTTTTTATTTTCGTAACTGAATGATTTTCATTTACCAATTGGAATTATGTACACAAGAACAAATCCCAGGCATACCAGAAGCACAATGAAAAGATAGCTGCACTGAAAGAAACATACAGCACAGAAACAAAGAGTTAGCATATCATCTTTACATACATTCCCTCTCAACAATCTTATATATTCCTTACAACCCATCTATCCAACTCTTAGCACTGTTAGACTTTGAATTCTGGTAATCGCTTTCACTAATTGATTAGGAGGAGACGCAATATGTTGAAAGATGCGCCTACTTCTTTCCCTCCCAACCATATATACTGTAGCAGCCAGACCAACCTGCAACACTTGCTTTTTTGGTTGTCTTTGTAGTCTTTGGGGTTGGAAATTAGGGTTGCATTCTCTCACATAGAGGTACTTCTTTTATATTAATGCACTTACAAATAGGTCCTTACAACATTAACTAATTAACTCAACATTCCCCCTCAAGATGAGCGATAGATATCAATCATCCCCATCTTGTTACAAAAGATATCAGACTCTCTAGAACCTAATCATTTTGTTAAACAATCAGCTAACTGCTCTTCTGATTTCACATAGCTCAAAGTCAGAACTCCTCTATTCAATTGCTCCTTGATAAAGAACCGATCAATCTCCACATGTTTGGTGTGATCATGCTGAACTGGATTGTTTGTAATATTAATTGCCGATTTGTTGTCACACCAAAGTTGTAAGGAGTCTCTTCTAAATAGGCGTAGCTCAGATAATATGTTTTTAACCCACATCAATTCGCACATACTAACTATCATAGCACTGTACTCGGCCTCAGCTATAGACCTAGCCACCACATCTTGCTTCTTGCTATGCCAAGATACGAGATTACCTCCAACAAATACACAATAGCCTGTAGTGGACCTACGATCATCCATACAACCCGCCCAATCAGTATCACAATAGCCTTTAATTCTCAGATGTCTAGAACTCCTGAACCATAGCCTCTTTCCTGGGCTTCCTTTAATATACCTAAGAATTCTGCGAACTGCTTCCATATGCTACTCTCTGGGATCATGCATATATCAACTCACCACACTCACTGCATGAGTAATATCAGGTCTCATATGGTATAGATATATAAGTTATCCAACTAATCTTTGATATTATTCTTTACTCACCGGGTCACCACCCTCGGCACACATCTTATGATTCTGCTCGATAGGAGTGAATGCAACTCTGCACCCCAACAGCCCTGTTTCTGAGAGAAGATCCAGAGTATACTTCCGCTGAGAAAGTACTATACCCTTTCGCGACTTTGCAATTTCATTTCCAATGAAGTACTTCAACTGCCTTAGATCTTTAACTTCAAATTCCTCTCCTAATTTCTTCTTCAACCGTAGGGTTTCCTCAGCATCATCTCCAATGATTGCAATATTACCAACATAGACCGTCAGGATAGTGATACGAGTTTTGGAGTGCCTGTAAAACACAGTATGATCCTCATTGTACTGTTTGTACCCCATACCACAGACTGCCAACATGAACCTGTCAAACCATGCCCTCAGAGACTGTTTTAACCTATACAAAGACTTCTTCAACTTGCACACCTTCCCAGCTACTTGAGAAGTAGCGAAGCATGGTGGAATCTCCATATACACCTCCTCCTGGAGATCTCCATGCAAAAAGGTATTTTCGACATCTAGCTGATGTAGTGGCTAATTAAAGTTGGCAGCACATGACACTAACATTCTAACAGTGCTCATCTTTACTACTGGAGCAAATGTCTTGTCATAGTCGATGCCATATGTTTGGTTGTAACCTTTAGCAACCAATCTAGCCTTGTATCTATCGATCCTGCCCTTTGGAGTTTGCTTAACCGTATACACCCACTTACATTCAACAGCACGTTTCCCAGCTGACAAAGATACCAGCTCTCATGTGTCATTCTTCTTCAAGGCTTGAAGTTCCTTTTGCATAACACTCAACCACTTAGGATCTTGCTTAGCTACCTGCCAGTTGTTAAGTACAGGCACTAAATGCAATGATGCAATGAATGACTTATATGCAGGTAGAATGGATAGTATAAAATATAATTCATAATGTCAGTATCCCAACTACCAAACTTACCTGGAGGTTTTCTAGCATTGACTCTAGAGGTTTTGCGGGGCAAGACAGGAGTAATAGAAGTATCAGGGAAGGAATCGTTACCTCTCGACTCAGGTGGAGAAGATGGAGAAGGCACTGGAGAGGAGGGACTTGGGACATCAGCATTTGTGGGTATTGGCACAGGCACAGGAGGTGGCTCATGCTGTTGTTTCTGTCTCCTCGTGTATACTCTCAGCTCCCTCTGACCTTGACTGCTAACTCCTGAGTTGCCACCACTATTCGGTGATGTACAATCCTTATTTGGTGACTCAAGAGGACATGGAATCATCCCAACCACTATGTCATTCTCATTCTCATTCTTCCCCTCTCTACTAGCATCAGTAGAGTCATCTCCAAACAAGGAACTCAACTCCGTCTTCTCCCCATAAAAAGGTTCAAACTCTTGAAAAGTCACATCCATACTGACAAACAACCTTCTTTCAGTGGGACACCAACACTTATATCCTTTTTGACTTGATGAGTAGCCAACAAAAATATATTTAACTGCTTGTGGATCCTGTTTACTCATCATCAATTTGTGATCTCTCATATAACATGTGCATCCAAACACTCTCGGTAGAACAACAAAAACATTCGAGCCTAAGAGCATCTCACATGGTGTCTTCATCCCCAATACTCTTGATGGCATCCTGTTGATCAAATAAGCTACTGTCATAACCGTCTCACTCCATAACAACATAGGCACATTCATTGTCAATATCAATGAGCGTGCTACTTTTAGTAGATGCATGTTCTTACGTTCAGCCATCCTATTTTTGAGCAGGGGTGTCTGGACAGGTGGTTTGATTAAGAATTCCTTGACTAGAGATGAGAGCCGCAAACTCCTTGTTAACATACTCTGTCCTATTATCTGTTCGAAGAATCTTCACCTGCACTCCAAACTGTGTCTTCACATAAGCCGAGAAATCTTGAAAACATTTGTAAACCTCAGATTTCTGCTTCATTATGTATATCCAGACTATACGTGAATAACAATCAATGAAAGTAACAAACCATCTAAAACCACTAATAGAGGTAGTAGGAAATGGTCCCCAAACATCAGAATGGACAAGTACAAATGGTTCAAGACTTCGAAGACCAATCATTTTATAAGTAGAATGAGTATGTTTTCCAAGTCCACAAGCATTACAAAATAACTCTTTTCTATCCACTTTTTTCATTATCTCAGGTTCTAACCTATTCAAACTATCAAAAGATAAATGCCCTAATCGACAATGTTGAATCATTGCTTCTGCCTTTGGCCCTCTGCTAACAACAGCAGCAATCATTACAGTATCCCTGTCCAAGTACCAAAGACCATCATGCCTGATGTCAGTCCCAATCCTCCTCCCCGTTTCCTTCTCCTAGAAGATACACATATCTCGATCAAATAAAACAGTACAATTTAATTAATCAATGAAAGGCTAACAGAGAGTAAGTTAACTGGAAACAAAGGAACATGCAATACAGATGACAAGATAACACAGATGAAGTGCAATGGACCGAGTCAGTACTCCTGATGGGTTGGGATGTCCCATCAGCTGTCTGAACTGTCTTAGGATGCATATGCTTACTCGAATAATATAATGCAAACTCACTAGATGCTCCTGTAACATGCCTAGATGCATCTGAGTCTATGATCTAATCAACATGAGTTTTAGTGGATGCAAGTGCCTGAACCCATGTACCTTTGTTCGCATGAGCATAACCAACAAAGTTACCAAAGTAGGTAGTGTTATCTAGATCATGAGTGACTTGTCCCTTACCATTCGAACCCTCAGCCTAAAGCTTGAACTGACGTAGTTCCTCCAGCTCTGCTATTTTAGCTCTAATCATCCCAGCAGTAGTCTGGGACTCCTCTGTCACAGCTAGGTGAGCAACTCCTCATCCTCCACGTTCCCTACCTCCTCGACCTGCATGGCCACCTCTCTGTCCTCTGCCCCCTCGGCTGCCACCAGTATTGCTGGGTTGAGGGCAATTGTAACTGAGATGTCTTTTTCATAATTGTAGCACTCTCTATCATCTCTGATATGAGCATTTAGAACCACCAATGCCGAACGGATAGCAGGTGAGGCCTCGCTTGTCATCACCTTCTGTCTGATCTCCTCTTGTTCCATCGATGCAATAGCCTCATCCAAGGAGGGGAGAGATGACAGGTGACATATTGCTGCCCTCCTTCTCTTAAACTTTGGGTTAGACCATTGAGAAAGCGAGCCACACGCCTGCGCTCAAGATACTGCCTCCCCAAAAGAACATCTACCGGATTTTGTAGTGATAACGGATCATAGTGATCCAAATCCACCCATAAGTAACGTAGCTCTACTGCATACTGGTGGATTGTATTCTCCCCTTGTGTAGTAGCATCAATCTTCTTCCCCACTTCCATCATCATCATCACACTCCCAGCTTCAGAGTACATCCCCTCCAATGTCCTCCAGACATCAGCTGCACTTGAGATAGACTCCACCATCCCAGCTATGGTTAGAGATACAAAAGTCAGCAACCAAGAAATCACCAGAGAATTAGTGTTACTCCATGTGTTCCACTCAGCACTCGCCTTATTCTTTGGCTTAGTGCACTCCCCATTCATATATTTTTCAAGTCCTTTGATTCGAAGATTCAGCAGTGCCCTCCGAGACCAACTTAGCTAGTTTCTTGTCCTCTCAAGCTTGATGTCATTAGGTAGCAACTTTACCCTCTGCATTACCTGCGCCGACTCCGGTGCGGCCATGATTGACCTACTAGGATTCTCCTCTAGTTTGGTTTGAAATACCTGGCCACCCCCTCCAGAATCTCCTTCAATTCCTGACTAGTCACGGGTGTTCCCATCTTCATAGTTACTATCCTTATCTCTGCTCGTTTTTGTTTCCCCTTAAAAAATTTAAAAACACAACAGATCCGCTAAAAAAATGCATTAAAACCCCTCGCTTTTCAAACTCTAAAAACTCCTTCAAACCACAACAAATCCGCTTGCTCGGGTCTGAATCGGATGAGACTCCTCTCTCTGCAGATCTGGAATTTCATCAGAGATCATTCAAGAAGGCGACAGATCATCATCGCTTCTCTGGACCAGTGGCATCACCACCACCAGAAGCGGCTCCACCAGCAGCAGCAACGCCTCCTTCTCTTCCTTCTTCTCCTCAACTGGAGTTGTCTCTGGAGCAGTGACAGCACCACCACCAGTAGCGGCAAGGGGTGGAGGAGGGCGAGGGCTCCAGCAGCAACAGGAATCTCCGACCAAAAAATCGGACAAGGGCGAGGATGGCTCCAGAAGCAGGAATCTGTAAGGGCTCCAGTAGCAGGAATTGGCGAGGTCTCTAGCAGCAGGAATTGCGGAGGGGAGCTCGAGGCCTAGGAGACGCCGCCGACGAACTCGCCGGAGAAGTATTGGAATCGGCTGAGGGGAGCTCGATCTTTGGAGATGAGTTCTTCGGGTAGATATTTGGAGTCGCCACATAGATCTCCAGCAGCTCTGGTACCATGTAGTATTTGGGGTTGGAAATTAGGGTTACATTCTCTCACATAGAGGTACCTCTTTTATATTAATATACTCTTACAAATAGGTCCTTACAATATTAACTAATTAACTCAACAGTCTTCCTCTCCCCTGTGCACAAAAACCATTCAATCTCCTCTCCAAGCCACAGGATCTCGAGAATATCTTAGCCACACCAATATTTTCTTCCAAATAATACCAAAACCTACTATTTTATGTTTTACAAGTACACTAATGTAGTAAACTTCGTATCCCGGTGTACTAAAGACGACAGTAATCTTAGTATCAACTATAAATGCTAAGAGTAATCAACAGCTATACGACTTAGAAAAGGATGCGAGTAATGTAGTTGAAGATTCCACACGAGTTGTAGGCTATTTTTATTCACAAGTCAGTAGTAGGGCCCTTATTTCCAGCGCACTTTTCAGCTGCATGAAGTGGCTCCTCGTAAACTGAATAACAATCATCTCCCTTTTAGATGCCTACATTAGCATAAAAAAATAGCTTATCTTGAAACACTGAATTCAAAGGTGCGTTTGGCAACCCATTAAAACTTGGCTAGGGTTGGACCTTACCTAGTTTTTGGGTACTTTTTTATTTTGCAAGTTGACACAGTTTTTGTAAGCCAAAAAAAAAAAAAAAAAACCCCACTAAACCAGTTCTAATTTGGACCACCTCTTCCTTGATCCAAAATTAAACTACTTTAGGATCAAATTCGGGCGGGCCTGATTCTGGCCTAGTTTTTGTTAGATTTCCTCTAGCGATTATCTACTATTTTACGGTAGAAGAAGCTAATGAATAGAGTTGCCATATTGTGTGTCAGTATATTGAACTACATTTCTCTTATGTCTTTGCAGACGCAGTTAATGCTTGACCAGTTGTGCGATCTTAAAAGGAAGGTACTTGATACTTGATTCGTTTGTTTCTTCAGTGCACATGGCATCTAGTTGAATTCAGTCCATTTTCAGTGTGGTATTAAGCAGTCTTATCTTTGTGCAGCAACATGCCCTGCAGGAAGCCAGTAGAGACTTGGAAAAGAAGGTTGTTTTGCTTTATTTTTTATGCCTCTACTTCCGCTTGATAACTTAATATTTCTATTCTCAGCAAGCTAAGCTCGAAATACCATATTATCACACACAATCATAATACCGAGTATAATGTCCCACAGCCAGTTAACCTCAGCAATATTTCCTGTGTTGCGAATATTTTGATTAGTCGATTGTTGCATTTAGCATCAGAATGAACGTGTAAAGAAAAATCATCTCGGATCATGATCAAGCAGTTTTAAAACCCTGTTCAGCAATGGGTCAATGTTTGCTCTAAATGTAGATTTGGGGTTGGAGGAGGACAAGGGGCTGACTGCCTTAGATGGCTTAGGTAACCCTTTTGCGCTGCGTGAAGTTTTACAACGGAATTATGGGAGAAAGATTTGATGAAATTTGAAGAACACAACCTTCTACACAAAGGAAACTTTT
>BQKN01001106.1:546889-565613 GCA_022839385.1 Asparagus kiusianus | reverse complement strand
AACCAGCGTTACAATGTCAAAACGCCAGGGTCGAACCCGCGTTACAATGTCAAAACGCTGGAGTCGGACCCGCGTTATAACAAGCCAAAACACGAGTGACCCTCGCGTTCATTGGTGTTCAGCCAACACCCAACCTCGCGTCTCAATTCTAAGAGGCGAAGTTAGGGTCCTGAACGCCAACGTGGGCGTTTGACTCATTCAACATGAGCTGAACAGTTCTAAAACTGTTTCCCACGATTTGGGGTCAGTTATACCCCACTTAGGAGAGATTTAAGGGGCGGTTACACCCCCTTAATCCCCTATAAATAGGGGTAAACTCAACTGAGTTAAGGGTTGGCTTCTGGGGTTCGGTCAGTTGGAATTTCCTGGCTTGGATCGATCATTGGAGGCAGACTTTTGAGGAGATAGGAGATCGACAACATCTTCCAACGAAGATCATCTTCAACTTCAGCAACAGAGAGCCTTCGGCCTTGGCTTATCAAACCGATTTTCGGTTAAATTAACTCTTTTATAGAGTTTCCAACTCGTTCAGAGTTATCAACTCATCAAGAGTTTCAAACTTGCCACGCAAGTTCTCCACAACGTCAAATCGTGAGGAGAAGACATCGTTCCAGTGAATCAAAACGTCGGATCGTCAACGGAGAGCAAACTCGACGCGAGCATTCGAGGGAGGCACTCCATCGCCACCGTGAAGAACCCAGTTTTAAACAAAGGGGAGAACCAAGTTCGTTCTCCTCTCTTTTGTAATCAAATTGTAACCGAGATTAAAGGAATACAAGTCAATTTTCTTTTATCCTCTTTATTGCAATTTTCCTACATACAATACTCCTTTTGGAATCTCGGATTGAGAGTTGCATCCCCAGCGATTGTAGATATCGCCGGTTGATTTCTCTCAACTTTCTTTCTTTTAAGAAAGTGTTCAGCTTGTTCGCCCCGTATTTTTAACTCTCTCCAAGTGGTCGAAGGCATGACCCCCAGGACTTCCAGGACATTGATGGAAAGATTGTTATGGCATGTCTGTAGGATAAACTCCTCTGTGACAGGATCTCTGCAATTCATTACCTTGTTACGGAAGCGTTTGATAAAATTATCGACCGACTCTCCGTCATTTTGCTTTTCATCCAAAAGGGTTCCGATTGACACTTCGGTGTCATCATCGAAGAAATTGCTGAGGAACAAATTTTCCATGTCATCCCAGCAGTTGATGCTCCCTGGTTTGAGACGTCGATACCAATCGAAGGCGGGTCCACGAAGGATGCCAACGAATGACCGAACCATTAAAGCCTCGTTTCCAGATATCATGCCCAAATGAGACTTGAAATAAATCAAGTGCTGAATAGGCGAGCTCTTTCCTTCGAACGGTGTGAAGTTAATCAGATGGAATTTTGTCGGGTATGGAATTGAATCCCATTCTCTTGGATAGGGACATGGAATACCCGTCTTCTTCACCTCTTGAGCCGTCATCAAAGTATTGACTTTGTTTTCAAGCTCCTTCATTCTCTCATCATCATCTTCATTTGAAGGACATTGAGGAGAATGAGTTTGATCACCCCCTGTAAGAGGCGCCATCGAACCACCCCTAATGTTATTGCTGGGAGAATCCGTTAAACCACCCCCAGCGTTATTGCTATTGAGAGGTGTATCAGCCAAGATGACTTCATCCACTTCTGGATCACTGTCGTCTATGACATTCTTAGCGCGGCGGCTGGATTCAGCTTGTTGGCTGGACTCAGGAGGTTGAGGCCGTTGAGCTAACAGTTCTTTCATTTGTTGGATAGCCAACTCCATCTCTGTCTTTATTTCAGCTCTAATTTCTTCGCGCTGTTTGGCTAGAGCTTCCTGAAGTATTTGAGCGAACTGATCAGTAGTGATTGTGAACACTTCTCTGATTTGTCCCGTGCTAGATATTGTATCACCCGAAGCGATTGCAGAACAGGTGTCTGAGAACTCATCCTCTGATGACATTCCTTCATGCATTCTCTTAACTTTTCTTCCCAGGGAAAAGTCAGGATTTAATTCATTTGAACGTCGCTTAGATTTTCCTTTATCAGCCATGTTGATGGTGACTTCAAGGAATTCATGATCTTGAACAGCTGATCTTTTCTTGTGGAAACGTCTCAGCTTGGACTTTGACATTTCAGTGAAAAGTTGCGGGAGCATTGAGGCTCTTTGTGGGATGACTCTTCGTTTGAAACAACCACAATCTAATAGTGTTGCCCTAATGAGTCGTGCACAGGAACAATGAGAACTTATTTCTCGAATAATTCTCTTTTGAGTTTTGTTCATACCCCCAGCTTGATAGTACGATTCATCGGTATGATTACCAAAAAATCTTATCGCCTGTTGGTATGATCTCTCAGGTATGACGATATCTTTTGGTGAACACGTCTCCTTCTGAGGGTGTAAAACCTTGTTGGCATTCTCGGGACAATTTATTACTATCCTTGAGCGATCCAAGGTTATGTCAGGAGTCACACGTTTAGAACCATCCCCTTGTGGGTGCGGAGTCTTAACGGGCTCTGAATGATAATTTTGCACAACTCTAGACTTTAGAATCCAAACTCTGCAGAGTTTTGATGGTTCTTTGGCCACCGTTTCTTTCTTCTTTCCTCGTCTTTTTTGTGAGAGAGCATGAGCATGGGCAGCGTTTGCACGACGCTTTTGTATGCGTTCTTTGAGGGTCGAGTGAGCTCTTTTGACAAGAGTCCATTCTTCTGTCGTTAGTTTAGTAGAGACATGAGTGATTGCTTATTGAGACAACTGACTCACTCGATGCCTCCTCGACTCTACGTCCGCGTGATAACGAACTCTGTCGGTTTGTTCCAAGGCCTTAGCCATTTGGCAAGCGCGGCGCTGACGTTGTCTCTGGCGAGTCCTTTTTGTCAGTACCGGTGGGCTTTGATTCCATGACTCTTTAACTAGATAAGAGTCATTGTGAGCAGAGATGTTGCGAATAAAATTCTCAGCAACGATCAGACGAGAGCCTTCCTCTGTAGCATTTGACAATCTAAAAAGCTTCAACGAAGATGAAGTCTTCCTGTATTTGCGAGGTGAGGAAAACTTTGCAGATGAAGATGACAAATACTCCTCAAACTTCGTTTGGTCGAACTCGTACTCGACCGTGGATTCAATTGGAATCTTGATCGGCTGCGACACGACGGTCTCGGTAGCGAGACCGTTGGCTCCCACTGTGGTCGCTAGTTTGTTTTTATTAAAAGTTGCTTTTGCTGCTGAATTCATTATATCTTTGGTCGATTACAATAAATTCAAAAGAGACAGTCTTTTTATAAGACCTCTTTTATACAACAAATAGAAAATTACAACTCTTGAGAGACAAACGCAGGATCGTTGTTTGGATCACTGCTTGGTGGGATCTTTGCCTGTGCCGGGAGCGCTTTAGCTCGTGGACCACCGATTCGAAGATCGTGAGGTTGTTTTGAGATCCTTCCTTCGTTTATCGAAGTAGGGATTTGCAGCGAATATCTTATCGATGTAAGATGTTCACTCTTCCAAAGATCAAGTCTGAGCTTAGATCTCTAGGAATCACCAAATGATGCTTATCAAAGGGTGAAAATTCTCTCTTTCTTCCTCAAAATCTCCAAAAGCTCAAGTCTCCTCTGCTCTAATCTGCTCTCTATGCTTTATTTCGTGTATAGTTGGGTATTTATAGGGGTAGAAGTGCACCACAGCGAAAATGAGGCGAAATAACTGACTGGATGATTTCTCTTTGGTCGCTGCAGTCTACACTGCCGCGGCTATTGGCGCGGCAGTATAGGCTGCCACGGCTAAAGAGGCAGTTGCCAGCACGTTTTCATCGTGCTTGAAACCGCTCTCCACGACCTTTAACCATTTTTTCGTGGTTTAACTGCTTGTCCACGTCAGCACACGTTCTATTTCTGGTACGCTGCCACGTAGACTTTAAATAATTATCACATAACTGCATTATAACCGCTGTAGCATCCCCCTATAATGGCCGCGGCACCATAGGTTGCAGCGCCTAAGCCGCGGCACCATAGGCTGCCGCGCTTTAGCCGCGGCACCATGGGCTGCCGCGCCATAGCCGCGGCACCATGTCCTGCCGCGCCATCATGCGTTGCCTGATGACGTGTAAATGTTGTCTCGCTTTCTTTGAATGATCCCCTCTGATTAAAAGACTGGTGTTTACCGTCTTCTCCTTGTCTTGAGTGGTATTTGGATGTCTGTAAGCATTTTTTGATGCCTACAAGCTGGAGCGGCTGTGGCTAGACTATGATCACTTCTCACCTCGGGCAAGCTGTAAGGATCCGGGATGTAAAGAACGGGAGGCCTTTCTACAGGAGAGGACTATGGTGTTTCTAAAAGGATTAACATCAAAGTTCGCTCAGCGAATCGCCTTGCTGCTAGCTCAGCCGAAGATTCCCACGCTTGAGGAGGCTGTCTCTGCTATAATCCAGGAGGAGACTCGCATTCGGCTGCAGGCAGGGACAGGTGGACTTCCTATGGTGAAGTCAGCACTGGCAGCCTCTAGCAACACTGGATCTAGGGGAGAGACCCGACAGTGCTACAACTGCAGTGCGGTGGGTCATCTAAGGCGTGCTTGCACCAAGCCACCCAAGGAAGGAGATTCGGGTGGACGTGGACAGTTTGGAGGTCATGGTCATGGCTGTGGGGGTCGACAAGGTGGAAGAGGAGCAGGGAACCGGGCGAATCTGACAGTAGCAGAGGAAGAAGAAGCTGAGGTGGTCTTTAGTGAGGAGGATCGTGCTCTCCTGGCGATACTCAGGAGGAAGCAGCAAGTAGCAGGGGATGGGACTGAGGAGGCATCTACTTCGTTCTTCGCCAGAGGCAACACTGCTACCTATGCTTATCCGACCAAAGGTACTGATGACATATATGCTCTTGCTTCTATGTCTCCCGACAGATCATCAGAATGGATAGTCGACTCTGGTGCGTCTCGCCATATGACAGGTAATGCTAGTGAGTTCTCACCATATACTCACTTAGCATCGCCTGACAGTATTCAAACAACTGATGGTACATTTCAGCCGGTGATTGGTAAGGGTACAGTCGATTGTACTAGTTCTGTAACTTTGTCTAATGTTTTGCATGCTCCTTCCTTTCCAGTTAATCTTTTTTCCATTAGTTCTATCATCCTCCAACTAAAATGCATTGTTTCTTTTGATATTCCCAAGGTGATTTTCCAGGGGGAAGAGGATAGGACGGAGACTTAGGACTGGCACATGGCGTAGTGGACTGTGATATCTGGATCGTGAAGGGCTGGATTCAGCATTGGTGTCAGTCGTAGAGGAAACAGGAGTAGGATCTAAAATGAGTGCTGAAAATGAGTTAATACTTCATCACCAGTGTTTGGGACACTCATCCTTTAGTGTTTTAGGTAGATTGTATCCTTCCTTATTTGAGAAAGCAAATAAACAGAAACTTATGTGTGATGCATGTGAGTTTGGAAAGCTTACTAGAAGCTCTTATATTAGTTCTGGTCATAGAAGTTCTCATGCATTTGACTTGGTACATTCAGATGTTTGGGGGCCTTGTTCCACAAGTTCTATGAATGGATACAAGTATTTTGTTACATTTATTGATTGCTTCTCTCGTGTTACTTGGTTATACCTGATGAAGAATAAGAGTGATGTGTTTGGGTGCTTCCAAAACTTTCATAGGACTGTTCAGACTCAATACGGAGCAGTAGTAAAATTATTGAGGTCAGATAATGGGACATAGTATACCAACAGAGCGTTTGAAGAATATTTGTCAGCTCAGAGAATACATCACCAGACAACCTGTCCATACACACCAGCTCAGAATGGGGTAGCGAAAACGAAGAACAGACATCTTTTAGAGGTTGCTAGAAGCATGATGATCTCTATGAATATCCCAGAAACATTATAGGGGCAAGCAGTATTGACCGCAGCAGCACTGATCAACAGAATGCCCTTGAGAGTGCTGGATTGGAAGTCTCCGTGTGAGACATTGAAGGGAGATAATGGTGGGATTCTTCCACTTAAAGTGTTTGGCTGTGTGTGCTTTGTGAAGGACAACAGACCATCTGTCGGGAAGCTTGCCCCTAGAGCTGTGAAGTGCATCTTTGTGGGATATTCTGCTACTCAGAAGGGATATGTTTGCTGGAGCCCGGTGGAGAAAAGCTTGTTTGTGAGCATGGATGTGCACTTTCGAGAACTCGAGCCATATTATACCCAGAAGGTAACTTCATCCGTTGGTAACTCACCCAATAATAGAAATATGAGGCGAGAGGAGGAGAATGATGAGAGATCGGTGAACAATGTGGAGAAATCCATTTCTGTATCGATTCCTTGGGAGGGAGAATTGGTTGAGGAGGAGCAGGAGAATGACGAAGAAAAGGAAAATGAGACAAGAGGTATTAGGCCTACTGTTCATGGGGAGCTACTAACCTATAGTAGGAAGGGAAAACAAATTGCAGGAACAGTACTTACAGTGCCACTAGTGCTGCCAAGTCTCTTGCCAACGCCTGCCCCGACTCCTGAGACACCTACACCACCACCAGTTTCATCCTAAGGTGATAACATTCCTCTCTACTCCTCCCATACCAATATCAGTACAGAAGACTACTCGTAGTAATGCGGGAAATCCTCCCGATAGATATTGATGGGATCTTGCCCAGTTTGTATCATATTCTAACATTCATCATGTACATGGAGCATTCATTGCATCATTGGACTCTGTTACTATACCTAACAATTGACAGGTTGCTAAGAAGGATTCAAAATGGAAAACGGCTATGCATGAAGAGCTAGGGGCTCTTGAGAAGAACCGTACTTGGGAGTTAGTAAAACTACCAAAAGGAAAGAGAACAGTTGGATGCAAGTTGGTCTTCACTGTGAAGCAAAATCCAGATGGACAGGTTGAGTGTTATAAGGATTGTCTTGTGGAAAAATGGTATAGTCAGACGTATGGAATCGATTATGATGAGACTTTTGCACCGGTGGCAAAAATGAGCACTGTTTGGACCTTGATCTCGCTGGTAGTAAATGATGGATGGAAGCTACACCAACTAGATGTGAAGAATGCATTCCTTCATGAAGATCTGATGGAAGAGGTATACATGAAAATACCACCAGGATTCGACACAGATCAGACAGTGGGCAAAGTTTGCAGATTGAAGAAGTCTCTCTATGGCCTGAAGCAATCTCCCCGTGCTTGGTTCGACGGATTCAGGCAGGCTATGATAGGTATAGGATACCAGCAGATTAACGTTGATCATACAGTGTTTTTTTAACGGAGTGAAGGTCACATCACCATGCTTGCAGTATATGTGGATGATATGATTATTATAGGGGATGATGAGAAGTAGATTGCCCAACTTAAAGTGAGACTGGGTAAGGAATTCGAGGTGAAAGATCTAGGTTTTCTTCGATACTTTCTTAGAATAGAGATAGCTCGAGGAGCGGAGGGGATCATCCTATCCCAAAGAAAGTATGCACTGGATCTTCTCAAAGAGACAGGGATGTTAGAATGCAAACCTGCAACTACACCGATCGACCAGAGGTTCAAGCTGGGTGCTGAAGCTGGAGAACCAGTTGATTGTGACAGATACCAAAGGCTGGTGGGCAGGTTGATCTATCTGAGTCACACACGTCCTGATATTTCTTTTTTGCAGTGAGCGTGGTGAGTCGCTACATGCATGATCCAAGGAAGGGTCATATGGACATAGTATACCAGATTCTGAGGTATTTGAAGAGTGCCCCCGGAAAAGGGCTGATATTCAGAAAAAATGAACATATGAGTATTGAGGGTTACTGTGACTCGGATTGGGCTAGCTGTGCTGATGACAGGAGGTCCACCTCAGGATACTGCATCTTCATAGGAGGCAACTTGGTCTCGTGGAAGAACAAGAAGCAGTCAGTGGTAGCGAGATCAATGGCTGAAGCAGAGTATAGAGCCATGGCCTTGGGAGTTGCAGAGTTGTTGTGATTGAAGAGTATGCTGGTGGAACTGAAGCTGGATCAAGGAGCCAAGATGAAGCTGTGGTGTGATAACAAGTCAGCCATCAGTATCACCAATAATCCAGTGCAGCATGATAGAACCAAACACATTGAGATCGATAGGATCTTCATCAAAGAGAAGTTGGACAATGGACTACTGGAGTTAAGTCATATTCTAACTAATGATCAGGCAGCAGATTGTTTGACTAAGGGACTTAGCTAAGTAGATATGAATAGAGGATGTGACAAGATGGGCTTAGTGGATATCTTTCGCCCATCTTAAGAAAGAGTATTGACATATTAGTAATAGATAGGGTGTTATTTGTAAGTTGTGTTGTAAGGGCCTATATAAGCCCATCTTATGGACTAATAACATCAGATCCTTGTATACTGTTGATGATCCAAACGCTTCACCTCATGGAACACGATATCTTCCTCTCAGTTGACGTTGAGGAGAATTTGCGTGACAAGTGTGAAACTCTTAGCGAGTTAAAGAACTCAGGGCGAGTTGAAAACTCTTTGAAAGAGTTAATTTGATTTAACCGAAATCAGTTTATAGCCAAAGATGAAGAAAAGCTCTAAAGATCTCTGTTGTCGAGAAATGATCCCAGATCTCCAAAGGTGAATGCCGATCTCTTCAAGATTCAAAAGTGCTCCCATATCCAAAAAGAGACCCCCCCCCCAATTTGAAGATCTAACAAAGATGATCCCTTTTAAGCTGTTTTTAGCTATTTATAGGGGATTAAGGGGTGTAACCATTGTTTGGGTCAAAAGTTATCTTTTCCATTGCTTTCAAACATGTTACACCGTTTATCGATTACAAGTTTAAACTAAAAGAAAAATTAATCTTTTTATAAGATCTTCTTACAATGAAAAAAAAATAAAGATTACAACTTTATCAAACAAAACGCAGCAGTAGTTTATCTCCCGCTGCTTTGCGTGGGATCTTTGCCTATGCCGGTGTAAAACCCCATAAATTTGAATATTTTATGATAAATATGTTATATGGTGAAAAATAATATATTTTGATATTTGGATATGATAAGAATTGATTTGAGATCAATTCAATATATATTTATGAAAATATGAGTGCAAATGCACAAAACATGCACAAAGGCCAAAAGAGTAAAAATCTGGGAATAATGACCAGCCATGAGTTTTTATATATTTAACACTGATGCAGTTATAATTTGGAAAAGTGTAAAAGACCAAAGTTGTAGGTCTCTTCAGCAGATTTCTAACAAGTCTTAGATCACCTCATTCAAAATTCGGATGAGAAAGTTATAACCAAAATACCGAAGGGGTATTTTCCTAGTCAGACTAGGTTTCCTGGTTCGGGTCTAACAGTTTTGCTTCGTGTTTGCCTCTATAAATACCTATATTTTTCACAAAAATTCTTTTTTTATCATATCTAAGAACCCTAACACCTACCAAACCCCCATAAATCCTATTTTGAATTCTTGGAGAAGATTGGAGGCTTTCAAGTTGGGTTTTTGTTGATTTTTGGCTTTTGGAGTGGAGATCTCCTTCGACGTTGCTTCTAACAAGTTTTTCCTTCAACCCCAGGTGAGTATCATCTCTACTAATCCCCCTTCCAGTTTTTAAAATATTTTTGAAAAGTTTTTAATGAGTTTTATAGAGCCTAATCAATTAATTTGTGTATAAAAATTGGATCTTATATATATATGTATAAAGACTAGGTCTTTTCATGTTAAAGAGATTAAGCACGAATTTACAGAAGTATTTTAAGATCTTAAAATAATTTAAAACATTGTTTATCTGAAGTTAGATGTCTTATTCTTCGTTTTAAAGTTTCGGGCATGATTGAAGGTTTACATATGTTTTCTTGTGCAAATAATCATGCTTGTTATGGTCTGCTAAAAATCTACTGCACATATATACTTTTGAGCTACAAATTTGAAATAACAAATGAAATCCAAATTGAACCAAACTAATGCCAATTGAAAGATATGTGAATCTAGTTTTCAAAACATAAAACCATACCTAAAGATAGTTTTCCTAGAGAAAGATATGCTCAATTTACTGATGATATGTTCTGCAGAAAATCTGCTGCACATATAAAATGTTTGAATGGAAATTAGAAATATCATATGAACTCCAAACTGAGACAAGATATTCTCAATTTACTAACGATATATTCTGTAGAAAATTGCAGATGTGCTGATTTGAAATAAATTGATATATTACGTAAAGGTTTCTTGAGTTTCGTTCTTGTTTGTTATTTTTGAGAGAGTTTCTCGATCTTATACTGTTATATACAATGTTTAAGAGTTATTTAACATCTGGGATGATGATGAACACCAGATATGGACACGCACACCGAGATATGTGCACGTACACTTAGATTATGTTGTGTTAACATACTTTTTGTCGCACGTTGAGCTGATGAATACATATGAAAGAGTATAGTTATTTCATGTATCCGAAAATAGGGAGATAAAACCTATTTGTCGTAGAACGATTGAGTAAGAGTATTACAAAAGTATCGTTAATTCATGTATCCGGAAATAGGGAGAAAAAACCTATTTGCCGCAGAACGATTGAGTAAGAGTATTACAAAAGTATCGTTAATTCATGTATCCAGAAATAGGAAGATAAAACCTATTTGCTGCAGAACGATTGAGTAAGAGTATTACAAAAATATCGTTAATTCATGTATCCGGAAATAGGGAGATAAAACCTATTTGCCGCGTAACGATTGAGTAAGAGTATTACAATAGTATCGTTATTTTATGTATCCGAAAATAGGGAGATAAAACCTATTTGCCGCAGAACGATTGAGTAAGAATATTACAATAGTATCGTTATTATATGTATCCGGAATAGGAAAATAATAAACCCTATTGCCGCAGAGCGATTGAGTAACGAGCATTACAAAAGTATCGCTATAGTACAAGATGATGCACACATAGATAATTGATCAGTTGTAAGTTTTACTTCCATGATAGATTGCCCGCGAGTGGGGTATTTCCTTTGAGATTTTGATGCACCCATTATGGATGACAGATATATTTGTTTTAGCTTAGTTGGTATCCTCTTGTATTAGAGCAGGTCACTCGGACGTAATTCGAGATGAGATAATTATTCTTTATGTTGAAGATTGGAGTATTTATCATTGATTATTTGTTTTTCATTCATAGAGAGTTATATGAATGATTTGATATATGTATGTACTGACTCTATTTTCTTATATACTCCTACCCCTTCCCCTGGGGAGAGGTAGTGATGATCTCGCTAGCGCTTTGACGCTCGTTGTTTTCCCCCTTTCAGGCAACGAGTCTGGCGCACGGAGAGTCGCAGATTGATGGGACTTCTTAGTTGTCCATTTAGTTACTTATCATATTTTGTAGTTATTGCAGAACTCCACATGTAGTTGATAAATTTCAGAATCTAGATTGGTATTTTGTTTCATAGAGTTGAGAGCTATTGTGAGACTTTGTTTATGTGACTCATTGTATTTGAGATTCAGTTCAGACTCAGAGATATGTCTATTTTATTTCCAGTTGGGCTCATTATTGATTTTTCTTATGCTTCTTCTGTGTATATCCAGTGTTGTCCTATTTTTATTTTTTATCTGTCTGTACCTTCACCTATTTATTGTTTCCACTAGAGAGATAGTGATTGTGATGGTGAAACTTGTCATAGCATGGTGGTTGGTGCTTGGCAGGTTTGACAATCCGGGTTTTACCTGGGACTGCAGCCTTGTGTGAACCCTGGGGCATCACAGTTGGTATCAGAGCTCTAGTTCCAGCATCCTTAGGATCATTCCTATGTCAAATTGTGGATCTAGGATAGAGATTCCTAGGATTCATGTATAGAGTCCGTTAGGAATTCCTAGAATGAGTGAGGATGATATGTGCGTATATCTTAAAATTTCAAAATTATTTTTTATGACAATTATTTTATGTTGATTTAAAGTATTTGCGTGAATATTATATGTTATGAATACGTATTGTGATATGTTATATATATGTATATATGTTTACGATCTCACTTACTGTGATTATAAGCTCTCCTCTTGATATTATAAATGTTAGAACGAGGATGCAGTCGAGATAAAACTCATACCCGAAGAGCTGGGCAAGCAGAGTCCGAGCCGCAACAGGCTCCACAGTATTTGATCGACTTTATGGCACCGTTTGCAGAAACAGAGACTAGCAACACTCGAGGAGGGAGTAGCGAGCCACATTACATTTTCTAGAGTTCCACCACCCGTTGTACTAATTGTGCCAATGGAAGAGGTAATGCTAATGATTATATTATCACAACCATTTGTTGATAGAGATACAGAGCAGGAGGCTTGGCTCTGTCAGAATAAGAAAGATGTAGGACACTAAGAACACCATAGTGCAGGGCACATTGGATTCATATGCATCTTATAAATAAAAAAGAATATGTGAAAATTCCTTAACGTAGACTCGGTACCAAACTAGAGGTTAAATATATTCAGCATAGAGGATATCACCGGAGAATAGCAGCAAAGAATAGCTACGATTTTAGATTTTCGTCGGGACAGTGAATATCACTTATTTGGGAAAATTTTGTTTATTTTTTCGACAAGCAGTTAGAGCTAGTTTGCTTAAAACAGTGAGATATGCCAATAGTTAATTACGAAATCTAGACTAGCAATATGGCAATGTTAAGGGCAAGAGGCCTATTATGGGATCTAGAGGACCCCAACAGCGGGGTAAGGATTTTTACTATCAGCAATAAAGACATTACAAGAAGATAGCAAACATGATTTGATGACACCGCAACAGCGCATGATTCGGGACACATGATACAATTATAACAAGATCGGACATAAAGCGAAGAATTATCGCAGTACACTAGTAGGAGACTAGCATGATAGAGATCAGGGTCAATAATCTTAGGGTAGTAGTTACGGCCAGCATCGGAGGATAGATGTGCTACCGGATATTCCGAGGATTTAGGGGCCTATAGGCCAGAATTGCGTTATTCAGAGTATTCATCAGTGTCAGATGGACCCATGTGTTTCACCGCCAGCAGCGTAGCAGGCGTCAGTCACCAGCAGAGTTTATGTAGTCGCGCCACGTGATCATAGTGCGAGCAGAGTTTTCATAGTAAATTCTTATCCAGCTCGAATCTTGTTGATTCAGAAGCTTCCCATTTTTTTTTATCTATTATGATGTCATAATTAGACATCAGCTTGTAGCGTAGCGTTTCGGCATTCCATTATCAGTTTCTACTCCTTTAGGAGAGGTGTCCCTATTAGAGAGTATATGTAGGAGATGTGTCATCAGTATAGATGAGTTTGAGTTCATCTTTGTCATGGTCGTGTTGGGGATGTTGAATTTTGAAGTCATTCTTAGTATGGAATGGTTATCATCCTACAATATCAGTACCGACTGTTTTGCTAAAATAGTATGCTTGTGAGCATTCGTTGGGATTATATAGATAGTAGCAACATCACAGGGTAACCAGAATGCGGAGTCATTTTTGACATAAGTCGAAGAGGTGATGATACGGGATCGGGGTGCAGTTTTGAGCGAGATTGGAGTTGTCTCAGTATATCAGGATGTCTTTCAGGACATACCTATGTTTTCTCTAGTGAGAGAGGTTGTTTCCCTGCATCGAGTTGCAGCAGGCACCGTACCGATTTTCCGAGCACCCTATCATATCTTATGGCACCCGCTGAGAGGAGGGAGCTACAGACTCAGGTAGATGAGTTGTTAACTCAGGATTTTATTTGTCAGTCATTTTTTTTCATAGGAGCACCGGTCTTCTTCGTGGGGGAAGAAGGACTATAGCATGCGATTGTATATCGATTATCGTGAGTTGAACAAGGTCACTTCCCGGATTATGGATCCACTGTCAAGGATTTATGACTTGTTCAACTAGCTGTGGGGAGCGCAGTATTTCTTAAAGATTGATCTTCATTCTAGTTATTTCCAGTTGTGATTGCGGTAAATGAATGTTTTCAAAACCACATTTTCTGACTCGATATGGGTCTTTTGAGGTCTTATCATGCCATTTGGGCTGACCAATGCACCCGTGGTATTCATGGATTTGATGAATCGGGTTTTTTTTCTCGTCCATGTTAGGACCAGTTCGTAGTCATTTTATTAATGAAATCATTATCTTTTCGAGATCGGAGACAGAGCGCGAGCAACATTCTCTATTGCGTTGCGGGGATAGCGGACAATCGAGATTAGAGGCATCAGTGATACACTAAGTTCAGCAAATACGAGTTTTAGCTATAAGAGATTAGATTTTTAGGCCACGTCATCAGCAGGTGGAGCATAACAGTGGATCCAGCCATTGATGAGGCTGTACTTGATTGGGAGCCACTAAGAACCATTACAGGGGTTCGTAGTTTTAGAATGGTATGAGAGAAAGTTCATTCAGGACTTTTTGAAGATTATGATACTACTTACACACCTTACAAAGAAGGGTGTATAGTTTGCTTTGGGCACGGGGTGCTAGGAAGCCTTTAAGACTATTAAGGCTAGATAGACTACAATAACAATTTTGACTGTTCTACGACATTTGTCATTTACGTGGACACGTCATTAGTAGGACTACGAGGTGTTTTGATGCAGACCCGGAGGGTATGACTTATTTCGTGATAGTTTAGGCGCATCGTAACAGATATACAATACATCCATGCACAAGGAAAATGTACAAGGATCTGAAGAGGCATTTTTGGTGGAGTGGTATGCATAGAGGGATTGCAGATTATGTGGCTAAGTGTTATACCTGCCAACAAAATTAATGCAGAACATCAGAGACATGCAGGAACCCTACAGTTTTTACTCATTCCTGAGTGGAAGTGGGCAGATATTTCCATGGATTTCATAGTGGGGTTGCCTAAGTCAAAGAAAGAAAATGATTCTATTTGGGTTATAGTGGACAGATTGACTAAGTCTACACATTTCTTACCAGTGAGGACGACTTATACGGCAGATATGTATGCGAGGATCTTCGTTCGGGATATTGTTAGATTGCATGGAGTTTCAGAGAAGATTGTATCAGATCGGGGCTCAGGCTTCACATCTCATATTTGAAGGAGTTTCTAGGATGCTTTTGGCAGTCAGTTGTCATTTAGCAGTGTTTTTCACCCCCAGACAGATGGTCAGATTGAGAGGGTGAATCAAATCTTAGAGGACATGCTGAGAGCATGCATTATGGATTTTCAGGGTAGATGGGAGGATCACATCCTACTGATTGAATTTGCATATAATAATAGTTATCAAGCTACCATCAGGATGGCACCATATGAAGCTTTGTACGGGAGACCTTGCAGATCACCTATATGTTGGGCAGAGCCAGATGATAGTTTATTGATTCATCCAGAGTTAGTTAGACAGACCACAGAGAAGGTGGCATTGATTCGAGAGCGCATTCTTACGGCGCAGAGTCGGCAAAAGAGCTATGCAGATCAGAGGAGACGACCTTTAGAGTTCCAGGTCGGAGACTCGGTTATGTTGAAAGTATCACCGATGAAGGGCGTTCAGCGATTCGGTAGACGGGGGAAGCTTGCCCCGAGATATGTTAGTCCTTTCAGGATCATCGAGCGCATTGGAGCTGTTTCTTACAGGTTAGATCTTCCAGCATCGATGTCGAGTGTACACGATGTCTTTCATGTTTCGATGCTTAAGAAGCATCTGCGGGATGATGAGCAACAGAGAGTGATTGATTCACCATAAATTGAGATTCAGGATGATTTGACTATCGTAGAGATTTCGGTATGCATACTTGCTAGAGAGAATAAAAAGCTTAGGAATAAAGTCATTCCATTAGTGAAAGTCCAGTGGAACCGGTAAGGAGCCGAAGAGATTTTTTGGGAGCGCGAGGAGGATGTTCGTCGCGACTACCCACACATGTTTGGACATGTATGATGTTGATAAATTCTTAAGCTTATATGCTTTGATAGTAGTCTTTATCTATGTTGTTTAGTCACATTTATATTTATCTTTAACACTAGAATGGAGATATTGTCACCTGATCCTTAATCATTTGAAACATATGGTATATACATGAGGGTTTTCTTATTTGGATTATTTCGCTCGATGTACCAATTTCGTTTAATTAGGGATTTAGGGGAGAATGTTTACATTCTAGGTTGTTAACTTTAAATATCATTATGCTAATACTATGATATGAGTGCAGAAGGAATTCTTAATATGAATTATACCTTCTTATTGTGTTTTCCCAATTTTAAGCTTTGAGATGCGATTGTGGAATTTCAGGGACGAAATTCTTTTAAGGGGGGAAGAATGTAAAACCCCATAAATTTGAATATTTTATGATAAATAATGATAAATATGTTATATGGTGAAAAATAATATATTTTGATATTTGGATATGATAAGAATTGATTTGAGATCAATTCAATGTATATTTATGAAAATATGAGTGCAAATGCACAAAACATGCACAAAGGCCAAAAGAGTAAAAATCTGGGAATAATGACCAGTTATGAGTTTTTATATATTTCACACTAATGTAGTTAGAATTTGGAAAAGTGTAAAAGACTAAAGTTGTAGGTCTCTTCAGCAGCTTTCTAACAAGTCTTAGATCACATCATTCAGAGTTTGGATGAGAAAGTTATAACCAAAATATCAAAGGGGTATTTTCCTAGTCAGACTAGGTTTCCTGGTTCGGGTCTAACAGTTTTGCTTCGGGTTTGGCTCTATAAATACCTGTATGTTTCATAAAAATTCCTTTTTTTATCATATATAAGAACCCTAATAGCCACCAAACCCCCATAAATCCTATTTTGAATTCTTGGAGAAGATTGGAGGCTTTTAAGTTGGGTTTTTGTTGATTTTTGGCTTTTGGAGTGGAGATCTCCTTCGACGTTGCTTCTAAAAAGTTTTTCCTTCAACCCCAGGCAAGTATCATCTCTAGTAATCCCCCTCCCAGTTTTTAAAATATTTTTGAAGAGTTTTTAATGAGTTTTATAGAGCCTAATCAATTAATTTGTGTATAAAAATTGGATCTTTTATATATATGTATAAAGACTAGGTCTTTTTATGTTAAAGAGATTAAGCACGAATTTAAAGAAGTATTTTAAGATCTTAAAATAATTTAAAATATTGTTTATCTGAAGTTAGATGTCTTATTCTTCGTTTTAAAGTTTTGTGCATGATTGAAGGTTTACATATGTTTTCTTGTGCAAATAATCATGCTTGTTATGTTCTGCTAAAAATCTGCTGCACATATATACTTTTGAGCTACAAATTTGAAATAACAAATGAAATCCAAATTGAACCAAACTAATACCAATTGAAAGATATGTGAATCTAGTTTTTAAAACAGGAAACCATACCTAAAGATAGTGTTACTAGAGAAATATATGCTCAATTTACTGATGATATGTTCTGCAGAAAATCTGCTGCACATATAAAATGTTTGACTGGAAATTAAAAATATCATATGAACTCCAAACTGAGCCAAATCAGTGTTAAATGATATCTATGTGAGTCTAGTTTCCAAAATGAAAAACTATTCTTAAAAATAGTTTGTCCAGAGAAAGATATTCTCAATTTACTAATGATATATTCTGCAGAAAACTGCAGATGTGCTGATTTGAAATAAATTGATATATTACGTAAAGGTTTCTTGAGTTTCTCTCTTGTTTGTTATTTTTGAGAGAGTTTCTCGATCTTGTAATATTATATACAATGCTTAAGAGTTGTTTAACATCTGGGATGATGATGAACACCAGATATGGACACGCACACCGAGATATGTGCACGTACACTTAGATTATGTTGTGTTAACATACTTTTTGTCGCACGTTGAGCTGATGAATACATATGAAAGAGTATAGTTATTTCATGTATCCAAAAATAGGTAGATAAAACCTATTTGTCGTAGAACGATTGAGTAAGAGTATTACAAAAGTATCGTTAATTCATGTATCCGGAAATAGGGAGATAAAACCTATTTGTCGCAGAACGATTGAGTAAGAGTATTACAAAAGTATCGTTAATTCATGTATCCAGAAATAGGAAGATAAAACCTATTTGCTGCAGAACGATTGAGTAAGAGTATTACAAAAATATCGTTAATTCATGTATCCGGAAATAGGGAGATAAAACCTATTTGCCGCGTAACGATTGAGTAAGAGTATTACAACAGTATCGTTATTTTATGTATCCGAAAATAGGAAAATAATAAACCTTATTGCCGCAGAGTGATTGAGTAACGAGCATTACAAAAGTATCGCTATAGTACAAGATGATGCACACATAGATAATTGATCAGTTGTAAGTTTTACTTGCAAGATAGATTGCCCGTGAGTAGGGTATTTCCTTTGAGATTTTGATGCACCCGTTATGGACGATAGATATATTTGTTTTAGCTTAGTTGGTATCCTCTTATATTAGAGCAGGTCACTCGGACGTAATTTGAGATGAGATGATTATTCTTTATGTTGAAGATTGGAGTATTTATCATTGATTATTTGTTTTTCATTCATAGAGAGTTATATGAATGATTTGATATATGTATGTACTGACTCTATTTTCTTATATACTCCTACCCCTTCTCCTGGGGAGAGGTAGTGATGATCTCGCTAGCGCTTTGACGCTCGTTGTTTTCCCCCCTTTCAGGCAACGAGTCTGGCGCACGGAGAGTCGCAGGTTGATGAGACTTCTTAGTTGTCCATTTAGTTACTTATCATATTTTGTAGTTATTGCAGAACTCCACATGTAGTTGATAAATTTTAGAATCTAGATTGGTATTTTGTTTCATAGAGTTGAGAGCTATTGTGA
>BQKN01001106.1:513536-531889 GCA_022839385.1 Asparagus kiusianus | reverse complement strand
AAGTCAAATTTTCTTTATTCTCTTCTTTACGATTTTTCCTACATACAGGTGGTCAAACTTATTGGCTCTATCTGACTTTTGATTCATGTAGTCTATTTGCTCGGATCCGAATAACTTTTTTAGTTGTATAGCCTCTGCGGTATAAGGTTGACAAACCAGTTGTGAAGTCTTGGTCCGTCCTCTGTTGTAGCTTGTTCAAGATAGCACAAGTGTTGGATAGCTCACCTTTCTCCACACTGATATATCTATCATTATTCTACGGTATCAGATAAATTGTTTACTTGTAGCTGCAAGTGTTCTATAAGATTAAATTTTTGGAGTTTTCTTAAATTCTTTTTCTTCATGGCTTGTGTTGTGTGGTCCTCGATAGATAGTTGTAATTATCTGCAGCAGGCCTTGTTGTCATCCCTTGTTGGCCAGTCCTTGTATTAGGGGCTGATTTCTTCTACACTATTATCTATACTATAATATCGTATTGTGTTTGACATGCATGACTTATGGAAAATTTATTGCTTGATCACCTAGTTATCATCCAATAGGAGAGACTGTGTATGAAGACGACTCCTGTTAAAAATATGATTTATAAGCGTGCTTTCATAGCATGGCTATGCTCTCGATATCGACATCCCGATATGAGATTTCCTTGGCTATTACTACTATAGCATCGACTAGACGATGCACCTATATATCTTGATTAGACATGTTCTGGGTCACGGTTATTTTCATAGTTTTACAGAAGTCGCTCCACGGTAACTCTGTGGTTAGTGCACAACATTTCATGCACAGTCATTTAAAATTTAATCGACAAACATGGGGTTATAAAGGGGAATTAGACAGAGAATATAACATGTATATAAACGGGCATATGCGCATTCCTGATATCCTGAGTTATATATATACATGGGCCAAAGAGCCATTTCCTGACTTGAAGCCGTGTTCTCGGGACGGTTTACGGGGAACCGATTTATATACATGAAAATATTCTTCTCTAATTCAAATAACATGTAAAAATAAGAATAATGTGTTTTTATGCTTGTGATAGATTTGGCATGCACGGTATGACCTGGATGAAGTATGAGTGATGTATATCGATAGTGTTGTGTATAGAATTTTGGGAGTTAATATTTAGAGGTTTACAATTTGAGATATATGGTATATACGAGGGTTTCCTTGTTTGGATTATTCCCTCGACGTACTCATCTCTCATATTGTGGGTTTCTAAATCTTACCTCCTTTTAGTATAAGTGTATAAGATGTGCTTGAGGTAGACCATGATTGATATCTACAATTAGCATTTTCCCTAATCATCTTAAATTGAGTTTTCATCTTATTTTGATTTATAAGAGTAGCATTTTTCTTTATCATTGTAAATTCAGAATTTATCTTTTTTTTATATCTACCACTTATACTTACACGCGCATAATTTTCTCATTTTACATGCTTGCTGGGAGTTTTCTGACTCCCCTGGGGTTTGCATGCCCCAGACTTGGGAATTGTTCTTTCTTCGCAGGACCAAGAGTACTTTAAGGATTAATACCAGCGACAGTGATCACCTTCTCTCTCTCAGCTTCAGTTATTGAGTCTTTCTTGTAATCTCTTGTGGTACTTCAAACTAAGATGTATTTTCCTCTTTCCTACTTTGAAGAGTTATGGACATGTAAGAGAAATTTGTTTTTTAGAGTTTTCTTTATCTATCTAGTTCCTTTGCTATTTTAGTTACATGCTCTATGTAGTAGTTCTTTTGGTAATATATCTGTATACAGGATGATCTAGAGGCGTGAATGTAACCTGTATGGTTGCATTGCCAACCGAGTCACGCTCCAAATTATCACGTTTTGGATCCGGGGCGTGATAGAAAGACTTGAAAATATGCGGTGAGCAAGCTGAATACTTTCTTAAAAGAAAGAAAGCTGAGAGAAGCCAACCGACGACATCTGTAATTGCTGGGAATGCGACTCCCGATCCGAGGTTCCAAAAGGAGTATTCTTTCGAAGATAATGAAGCTCCAGTCATCTTGAAATACCTCCTCGCCAACAACAAAATCGAACTGCCGCCTATTAAAGATCAAGAAGGTGCTAAGATGATTACGGATCCAAACTACTGTGCATACCACAGAAGGGTTCTTCATCCCACTGAGATTTGCTTTGGAATCAAGAATAAGATCCAAGCTTTAATTGACTCTGGTATCATAACGGCGAAACAAGCCAAATAAAGACCAGAATACTCCAATTGGATGCATGAGTATAAACTGCTTCTCCATGACACTCCAAAGAGTATACGAGTATAAACTGTTTCTCGATCATCCAACTAAATACAATGTTAAACCCGGCCTCACAAAGGAAGCTGGGGGTGGATGATTTATGTAACAGGAAGTTCCTAGAGAATCTTATATTCTTAAGGATAACCCAAACATGCGACTGATGATGACGTACTCCTCGTTATACCCAGTTTTACAAAGAAAGCTGGGGGTCGATAATTCATGTAACGGGAAGTTTCCGGAAGAATGTTAAATATAATATTCTTAGGGATAACCTGATTATTATGAACAAAATGATAAACACTAAACTTCTATTATGATTTCCGAACACTCCTTTGCTGAGATGAGATTTGATCATTTCATTAGATCAATCTTCCCACACAAAACTCTCATAGGTGTTTGACGACTTACAGTCTCCCACCACAAAATCCCCCACCGATCAGATTAATTGAAGGTGGGACCACCAAAATTCGTTATTGTTTGATCCATTCAAACTTTCGCTATGTTCATGCACTCAACACTTTCGTGGTTAGAGTCCGGATATAATGCTTATAATTTTAAGCGGTCAATCCTTGACGAATTGTCAAACCCCTTCGTGTTAAGTCCTTATCACTTAACACCGAAAATTCCACCGAGTGATTGGTACGAGTCAGCACTCCCACTGTGATTTGATCAAATCTACACTTCCGTTATGATTTGTAATCCCACCCCTTATTTGGTCAAACCTTTAAACAGTTAGGACCAAAGCCAAAATCCCCTCTCGATTCCTTCCATGAACGAGAGGTCCACAAATTGAACGATCAAACCTTTAAACAGTTAGGATCGTATCAAACTCCCTCCTGGTCAAACCTTTAAACAGTTAGGACCAAAACCAAAATCCCCTCTCGATTCCTTCCATGAATGAGAGGTCCACAAATTGAACGATCAAACCTTTAAACAGTTAGGATTGTATCAAACTCTCACCTGGTCAAACCTTTAAACAGTTAGGACCAAAACCAAAATCCCCTCTCGATTCCTTCCACGAACGAGAGGTCCACAAATTGAACGATCAAACCTTTAAATAGTTAGGATCGTATCAAACCCCACCTGGTCAAACCTTTAAACAGTTAGGACCAAAGCCAAAATCTCCTCTCGATTCCTTCCATGAACGAGAGGTCCACAAATTGAACGATCAAACCTTATGACAGTTAGGATCGTATCAAACCCCACCTGGTCAAACCTTTAAACAGTTAGGACCAAAGCCAAAATCTTCTCTCGATTCCTTCTATGAACGAGAGGTCCATAAATCGAGCGATCAAACCTTCAAACAGTTAGGATCGTCTCAACCCCTATTTGGTCAAACCTTTAAACAGTTAGGACCAAAGCCAAAATCCCCTCTCGATTCCTTCCATGAACGAGAGGTCCACAAATCGAGCGATCAAACCTTCCTACAGTTAGGATCATCTCGAAACTCCCACTTGGTCAAACCTTACTACAGTTAGGACCACAACCAAATCTCCTTTCGATTCATTTTGCGAGCGAAAGGTCCACTTTTGAATTGGATAATCAAACCTTATGACAGTTAGGATTATTCAAACCAATCCAGATTCCCTAAGTGGAGATCCCACTTCGGGTTTCCTTTGCACCAGGAGATAGAATATAAAATTCTTCCTCTCTATCATTGGGTTCATCTCTACCAACAAAAAAGAGACCAGGAGATAGAATATAAAATTCTTCCTCTCCAGGATCGGGTTAATCTCTACCAACAAAAAAGAGACAAGGAGATAGAATATAAAATTCTTCCTCTCCGATTTCGGGTTCATCTCTACCAACAAAAAAGAGACCAGGAGATAGAATATAAAATTCTTCCTCTCCAGGATCGGGTTAATCTCTACCAATAAAAAAGAGACAATGAGATAGAATATAAAATTCTTCATCTCCAGGATCGGGTTAATCTCTACCAACAAAAAAGAGACAAGGAGATAGAATATAAAATTCTTCCTCTCCATCTTCGCCGAGTGGTACGTTCCCGTATAAACGACAAAGCCTATGTATTCAACATCATAGCACCAAGTCTAAGAGAGTTTATTCTTTTAGCACAACGTGACATGTAGAACGGACTTAAACAATCTGCATGCTAGCCCGACTCAAACGGTAGTCGGTAAAGAC
Organism: Asparagus kiusianus; assembly: GCA_022839385.1. NCBI lineage: Eukaryota > Viridiplantae > Streptophyta > Magnoliopsida > Asparagales > Asparagaceae > Asparagus > Asparagus kiusianus. Next base: position 527,484 of record BQKN01001106.1, on the reverse strand, counting down.
TAACCAAACCCGTTGATGGCTGAGAATTTGCCAAAAATTCTATAAATGTGAGAGTCATCGATGCACCAGCTCCATTAGTTGGTCTCATGGCTTGAGGATCTAATAACTTTAGAATAAGATTCGTACATGCAGATGAATCAGCTTTAATAGGTGGTCCTGCAACTCTAACATTTGGGACCGCTATGCTCCAACGCCTTAAGAGCTTAAACTGTGTAGACTTTAGTAAACGCACGAGGATAAACTGTGTTAACGCCTGTCAACGCGACAAGGATTTTTGCCAAAATAAGGCTTAAAAAAAGTCCAATGGATGGTCTCAGGGGATTTAATTGCGATCCAGATACGAATTCCCAATGAAAAAAACCAGTTCAACATCAGTTCAACGACAAGAGCTAATTCACAAATCAAAACATTAGTTTCAGTTCAAGACTTTGACAATGGTCAAGCGAAAAAACACAGCACCAGAAGAATTTTAGCTATTCTACAAAGCACTGAGTAGACTAAAAGATGAAGAAGTCAAGAGTTGAAGCCATTCATAGGTCCTTCTACACGATCTCCTCAACTAAGTACTGAAGGGATTGCAAGTAAGACTCATCTTATCCAAAGTGTCTCAGACTCCTCTATAAAAGAATAAGTCTGAGATACTTTGGAGGGGGTATCTGTAGGCATATAAAAATGCCTATATATATGAATATCCCTATCTAAGTTAGAGGAAATCATCCAAAGCCAAAAGAAGCAAAGGAACATGTGAAACAACATAGAAGAACAATATGAACACCCACGACAAGGAACACTGACACGCATTTGCACGGTAGTGGAAGGTGTTGTGCACACAAACAGAGTGAAGCGCCAATGGGAAGTTGTAGATCTCTTCGATAGATTTCCAACACATCTTGGATCACCTCATTCCGACATCGGACGAGGAAGTTAGAGCCAAAATACCCGAGACAGCGCGAACGGTCTCGGAGGTGCGCGACAGCGGAGACTGCCGCGGCAATGTATCGTACATTTAAGCCATGATATGATCCAAATCTGAAGAATCTCAAAAGATAGAAGTTGTAGATCTCTTTGTCAGCTTTCCAACGCATCTTGGATCACCTCATTCCGACATCGGATGAAGATGTTAGAGCTAAATTACCCGAGAGGTGCGCGGCAGTGGAAACTGCCGCGGCAATGCGCGACACCACATGCTGCCGCGGCCACTGAGAAGCTGAACACGTCATTTTTGACAGTTTTCTCGAGTTTTGTGTGACCCACATGACTTATTAACTGCTGTGGATCACTTATGAACGTGGGGGAAGCAGTTACAAGCGAAAATCATGCCCACTACTCACAAAAATCGTGGCATTTAAGGAGTGGGAGGACGGTTACAACCAAAGGGGGAAGGGGAGGTAATTGCTCCTTTAGCCGCGGCAGCCCACACTGCCGCGCCTATAGCCGCGGCAGTATTGACTGTCGCGGCCAATGAGAGCTCATCGGGTTGGTTATCTCACCTCCATTTCGACTGTTATACACTACTACCCCTATAAATACCTTCCTAGACACGAAATTCAGGGAGAGAGAGCAGATTGGAGCAGAAAAGGCTTGAGCTTTTAGAGATTTTGAGGAAGAAAGAGAGAATTTTCACCCTTTGACAAGCATCATTTGGTGATTCCTAGAGATCTAGCTCAGACTTGATCTTTGGAAGAGTGAACATCTTACATTGATAAGATATTCGCTTCAAATCCCTACTTCGATAAACGAAGGAAGGATCTCAAAACAACCTCACGATCTTCGAATCGGTGGTCCACGAGCCAAAGCACTCCCGGCACAGGCAAAGTCCCACAAAAACAGTAGTTGATAGACAACTTCTGTGTTATTTTCTCGAGAGTTGTATTTTCTTTTATTTTTATTGTAATTTCTTGTAAACACATTAAAGTTTCAATGGAATCAACAATGGAATCAACTTTCGCTGAAAACAGACAGTCGGTGTTCAATAGATTGACGAATGTTGTTAGGCCTCCCAAACGACAACGTCGCCATAAGAAGGCCTCTAAAATTGAACATCCCGAGGTCACTATCAACATGATTGGCAGAGGAAGAGCCTCGCATACTGATTCTGATGAATCACAAAGAAGTCATTCCCCGACTGTTAGGGAACTTTGTGACGAGTTCGAAGGGTATATCGGCATACTCGGACTCGAACAGGAGCTATCCGCCCGGTTGACTACCAAAAGTTAGCCAAAGGGATTACAACAAGTGATGAACATTCGGCAATAGCCGAATCTCAATCTTCAAGCTCTGTCGGAGCGCAAGAGGTTTCTGCTTACATGGCGGGAAACCCCGAGGACATAGCCAAAAGAGTAGACGAACATTACGTCATACTCCAAGCGCAACAAGAGACCCTTCTTCAGATGAAGGATATGTTAGCCCAGCTCCTGGCTGAAAAAGGCCAAAAACCCGAATCTTCCCGAAAGACAACGTCAAAGGGAAAGCAAAAAAGCGACCGAACATTCGGATCGTGAAACTCATAACCTCGAATCCTCCTCTGAAAATGAGAAGGAGATAGAAAGAGAATTGCAACCTCAGTCCTCTAAAATGGATGAGTTGGAAGCTCGCCTCAATGCAATCGCCAATAGAAACGAGCTTCGTGAATAAGGGGTGATACGACCTTATCCCGCTGAGTGGGACACAGCCCCCTACCCTCCTAAGTTCAAGGCCCCTACCCTCCAACCATTCGATGGTACAGGATCGCCAAATCAGCACATCTACTACTTCAAGTCACAGACTGGAGAGGTGATAGCGAACGACGCCATCCTAACACGCTTGTTCATCGGCACTCTTAAAGGGGTAGCCTTTGAATGGTTTATGAAGCTGCCTGCCGGATCTATTCAGAAATGGGTAGATTTGGAAAGGCTATTCCTGACCAGGTTCTTCGAAGATGATACAGAAGTCTCGGTCCCGACTCTTCTCGCCACCAAACAGAAGAAGGGAGAGTCTATCAAGGCTTACGTGGAGAGATTTCGCAGCATGGCATTGCGATACCCTTCAGGTATGACCCAATCGACCTTGGTTGAAACTTGCAGGCACAACCTGCAGACTCAGCTCCTTGCCCAGATAGGGGTAGCAGAGTGTTGCTCCTGGAGACAGCTGGTGTCGCAAGGAGAACAATCTGAAGAGATAGTGTCGTGAGTTAAAGCTGAAGAAGAGCCGCAACCCAAGCCGCAGCAACAACGCAATCAACACAATGCCCAGCGGTCTAAGGGAAAAGAAACTTTAGCAGCTGACTACACACGAGTACCACCGCCTACTAAGCAAGGCAAGGCGCCAAATCAACAAAGAGCGCCCAAGCAGTATTCATTTAAAGAGGAGCATGTAGATACCTTATTCCAATTACTTTGAAAAAATAACAAGTTACAGCTTCCCGAAATCAGGAAGCCGGAGGAAGCAGGAAAGGTAGATGACCCTAATTACTGCCGCTATCATAGATTCCTAGGGCATCCTACCAGAAGGTGCTACGTCTTTAAGGACATACTCCAAAGTTTGGTGGACGCCAAGGTGCTCACTCTGAAACCTGAGCAGAAGACTGTATCTACCAATATGATAGCAATCCAGTTCGGCGACTTCCCTCCAGTGGCGACCGCGGATAGCGTTGTCCCCATCCACAAAGGAGAAATACACTTGAAGAATACTGACTTGTACAGTCAAAAAGATAAGGGATTGATACCCCTCACCACTCCAAAAGGAGAAATCATGTGGGTTCATCCTGATCTGGTGGAAGACCAACAGTGGACGAACACCTCATCCAAGAAGAGAGGAGGAAAGGCTAAGTCCTCCAACATGATTAGCCCCTCCATTACTGAGAATGATGATCATCTCAAACCTTTCACTGATTCAGAAGAAGAGAGGATTGTTCTAGCAGTATATCCAGAAGGCAACCCTGGCACTCGGTCAGGAAAGGCTTACTTGAGAGACTACAACCAGAATCCTCAAGAAGTTGAAGAATAGCCCCAAGACGCTGGGGGTTCTGTACCAAAGAAGCCGGCCGATAAAGGGAAACAAAAGGAGATCCGGTTCAATAAAAATCTTTATCAGGAATCCGGAGATTCGAGCACTCCTTTTCAATTCAATGTCATGGCACAGCTGGCCAACATACCGGCCAGAATTACATTATATGAGCTCCTAAGGTTGTCCAAAACCACCAAAGAAGCTCTAATTGAAGCATTGAAGAATACAGAGAGCTTCATCACACAAGTTGCTCTAATCCCTGAAGCTTCTGAAGACCAACCTTGCCTGCAATGTCTGCAAGCTGCAAGAAGTTTACCCTGTATATCGTTTACTCAAGAAGATATGCAGGTTAAACACAAACATGACAGACCTCTGTACTATACGGGGTATATCGGGTCTTCCGAAATCAGTCGTGTCCAGGTTGACCCAGGCTCCGCACTCAGCATCATGCCTTACAGGGTTATGCAGGTCTTAGGAATCCCTATACACCGTTTGAACACTACCCAGACTACCATCTTCGGGTTCAATGCAAACAGCACTCGGCCTTTAGGGAAGATCAAAATCAGATGCCAAATTGGAGATCTCAAGTCTGAGGTGACGTGCTACATCATAGACGCGGACACTTCCTATAATTTATTGTTAGGAAGGCCCTGGATACATGCCAACCGCATTGTCCCGTCTACTCTGCATCAGGTCATGAAATATGCTAATGATGAGGGAGAAGTTCGAACCCTGATTGCAGAAAAGTATCCATTCCGAGGTGTAGAAAACTTTCACACCGACTCCGTTTTCTACCTGGAATCCCAGGAGAAAGAAGATGTGGACAGCGACAATGAAGCCGACATTGAACCAGATCCTGAAGAAGATTGCCCGTGGGAACTAAATCTAGATGTAATGGGTCAGGATGAGAGTAATAATAATGTACCGAGCGAGGATGAATGGTGCATTAATGAAGATTTTATTTTGGCGTACTTGTCTGATGTGTCCTCTAAAAGTAAACAAATAGAGAATGATCATAATGCAGGTACCAACTCGTGGCACGCATTGTGTGCAGAGGCATCCCTCATGTTGCCAATTAAGTCATCCTTGACTTCAGATGAAGAAGTAGAAGATGCACAGAAGGCTATCTTCAAAGTCCCATCTAAAAGGAAAGGGCAAAAGCCGATCTGTTTTGGTAAAGTCAAACCCGAACAACTCAAACGAGGAAGTTCAGAGAAAGACGGAGTTCCCCAATTCTATTACCATGAACCCAATTCTATACATTTAATGAAACAAATGGGATATAACTTTAATAAAAAAACAAGGTTTAAACTTTGGAAAAGGTAGGCGAACACCGATTCGGATGTCTCTAACCCCCGAAGGAAAACCTCCGGATTATTATCAAAAGACCGGAAGAGGCTTGGGTTATGTCACAACCCCTCCTGTTTCAGAAAATGAGATCAGTAATTATCTATGACAGGATCATTCATCCGGAACATCTTCCTGGGAATCCGACGTCAGTGTCGGACCTTTCTTTAAAAGCTTGATTGTGAACATGGTTTCAACTAGTCACCCAGATGAAGATGCAGGGGGTGATGAAGGGTTAATTGAATCAACCAATGACCCATGGATCAAACGTCTTAACATCTTATGGGATATGCGTTTCGAACAACGCGAACCACCCACTGAAGATAACGTAATCCAGGTCAACATGGGAGATGAATCTGACCCCAAACCAATTTTCATAAGCGAAAGCTTATCACCCTCTGAGAAAGAAGATCTTATATCTCTCGTCCAAGAATATATAGATGTCTTTGCTTGGAATTATGAAGACATGCCGGGTCTCGATCCAAAAGTGGCCATGCATCGTCTTAACATCGATCCGGATGCTAAACCTGTCAAACAACAGCAACGCCGGTTTCGTCCAGAGATCATGGAAGCAATTGAGTCTGAAGTGAAAAAACTTATAGACTCAGGCTTTATCAGAGAGGAACAACACTCGGACTGGGTGGCCAATATTGTTCCCATGCCTAAGAAAAACGATAAGGTCCGTATATGCATCGACTTCCGTGATCTCAACGCAGCTTGTCCAAAAGACGAGTTTCCACTTCCTATCACCGATGTCATGATTGACAACACTTGCGGATATGAAAGGATGTCTTCATGGATGGATTCTCTGGGTATAATCAAATCAAGATGTATCCTGAAGACGAAAAGCATATTGCATTCAGAACACCGCTGGGGGTGTATTGCTACACAGTGATGCCCTTCGGCCTGAAAAACGCGTGTGCAACTTATCAACGTGCGATGAACGTTATCTTTCACGAACATCTGCGTAAGAAGATAGAGTGCTACGTTGACGACATAGCAGTGAAAAGCCAATGTAAGGGTGATCATCTTGCAGACTTGAAGACAATGTTCGATATCATGCGAGAACACCAACTAAAAATGAATCCGACTAAATCGTTTCTCTGAGTATCAAGTGGAAAATTTCTAGGATTTATTGTCACGTCCAAGGGAATTTCTCTGGATCCAGAGAAGGTGTGCGCCATCCAAGACATGCCGCCGCCGAAGAATCTCAAAGGGCTCAGAGGTTTGCAAGGCAGATTGGTATACATCCGAAGATTCATATCTAATCTCTCGGGACGCTGCCAACCTTTCTCAAAGCTTATGAAGAAGGTCGTGTCCTTTGTTTGGGATGAAGAATGCCAAAAAGCGTTCGAGGAAATTAAGAGATATCTCACTCAACCGCCAGTTCTCGTGGCTCCGATATCAGAAAAATCGTTCCTGTTATATGTAAGGGCTATGGAACATTCTCTTGGAGCTTTATTGGCCCAGAACGATGATCAAGGATAAGAGCAAGCCATTTATTACCTGAGCAGGACCATGATGGGAGCCGAACACCGGTATAACCCGGTCGAAAAAGAATGTCTCGCTTTGGTATTCACAGTTCAAAAGATACGACATTACCTAGTTGGACAAACAATTCATGTCATCTCTAAGGTGAATCCCTTAAGAGTCCTGATGACGAAACCATCGTCTTTAAATTGTCGACTCGCAAAATGGGCTATTCTCTTATCACAATATGACATGCAATTCATGCCCCAAAAGGCAGTCAAGGGTCAAACATTGGTAGACTTCTTAGCCGATCATCCGGTGCCAGGGACATCTAGATTGTATGAAGAATTGCCCGATGAAGTCGCCGAAGCTTGTATCACTCGGGAGTCTACACAAGTGTGGAAATTATTCTTCGATGGTGTGTCCAGAGCAAATCCTCATGGAGCAATTACCGCGGGGGTAGGAGTGGTGTTCGTCTCCCCAAACGGTCACGTGATCCCGAGAGGATTCTCCCTAATCGAACCTTGCACCAACAATGTAGCTGAGTATAATGCTCTGTTACTAGGCATGCAATTTGCCGAAGAACTTAATATCCGGCATCTCGAGGCTTACGGTGACTCTCAGCTCATCGTAAATCAAGTTCGAGGAGAATACGAAGTACGTTACGAGGACTTAATCCCGTACTACTTCGTAGTGCTAAAGCAAGCTAAAAAGTTCGAAGGTTTCTTTATTAAATATATTCCACGAGCTCAGAACGCTTACGCAGATGCTTTGGCTTCATTGGCAACTTCGCTGGCATTACCGCCAGGTGCCGAAACAACGATCCCAGTTACAGGACGTGAACTATATTGCTCCAAGATTCCTACGGAGGAAAGCTCAGACAAGATAGCGACAGAAGAAGTCTGTACAACCTCCATGGAGTTCGAATCTAGAGACTGGCGATTTCTGTATATCGACTACATCCTGTACGGAATTTTGCCTGAAGATCCTAAAGAAGCGGCCGCCATCAAGCGAAAGGCCCTCCAGTTCTATTATGATGCAGTTTCTCAAATCTTGTATCCTAAATCACACGATGGAGTTCTGCTCCGATGCCTCTCTCGTAAAGAAGCAAAAAACGCCCTCAGGGAAGCTCACGACGGAATGTACGGAGCTCATCAATCCGGGGTTAAATTGGGAGATCGCCTCCGACGAATTGGCTATTACTGGCCAAAGATGTTCTCAGACGCAGTTGATTACGCTAAACGTTGTCACGCGTGTCAAATTCATGGGGACTTTATCCACCAAGCACCAAGTAATTTACACCCCACTTCCGCATCTTGGCCATTTGAAATGTGGGGTATGGATATCGTGGGGCCAATTTCTCCTCCGACTTCAAAAGGGCATCGGTTCATTCTAGCCGTAACCGACTATTTCTCCAATTGGGCGGAGGCAATCCCGTTGAAAGAAGTCAAGACTTCAAACGTAATCAAGTTCATTAAACATCATGTCATCTACCGTTTTGGAGTTCTGAGGTGAATAGTGCACGATAACGGGACATAATTCGTCAGTTTTGGGTTTCAGAGGTTTTGTGACAAATTCAGAATCTAGAGTGTCGCATCTACGGCATATTATCCGCCAGCAAATGGTCTTGCAGAAGCTTTCAATAAAACCATAGTGAAACTTCTCAAGAAGTTTGTTTCCAAGAGCCTACGTGATTGGGACGAAAGGCTCGGCGAATGCCTATGGGCTTACCGTACAACGGTAAGGACCCCTACGAGAGCTACACAATTCTCCTTGGTATACGGTTGTGAAGCCGTACTACCACTCGAGATCTAAATCCCTTCTCTGAGAGTCACAATTACAACTGGACTAACAGAAGAAGAAAAACATCAGCGACGTCTGCAAGAACTTGAAGCCCTAGACGACAAACAACTTTAAGCTCAGCAGCAGATCGAATTACATTAAGCCCGTATTTCCAAAGCCTGCAACAAAAAGGTTAAGGAACGGATTTTCAAGAAAGGTGATTTGGTTTTGGCCAACAGACGACCTATGGTGATGACACACAAAACCAAAGGGAAGTTCAATCCTAAGTGGGAAGGGCCGTTCGTAATAGATTCAGTCTATTCGGGTGGAGCTTATCACCTTATCAATCAAAAAGGAGACAGGTTCATGATGCCAATTAATGAGAAATTCCTTAAGAGATATTTTCCGTAAATCATGTAGCCCACTTCTTGTTCTTGTAAATTCCAGCCGAGTCGGGCTGGGGGTTGCCAATTCATAATGCATTTCGGGAATAAATTATAATTTTTCTTGTCTTGTATGTCGTCATGTTAACATTATACCTCTGACGATTGAAGTTTTCTGGAGTTATTCTAAGTAATAATGAAGAGAATTTTAGTTCTATGCCAAGTTAACATTACACCTATGGCATTCGTATTATTCTTTGTTGTCTCGAATTAGAATCCAGCAAAAAGAGATGATGAAGACTAAAATGATATCATTTTCATTCAATACTGTTAATTTGAGTACAAAAGTGAAGACGATTGAAGTGAAAACGATACAAAATTATTCCCTAGCAAAAAGAAGTTCAAACCCTAAGTGTTGGGACCCATCAGCTTAAAAGACTTGAGCTTAGACTTTAAAGCTGATATCTTATCTTCGCGAGCCTTCTTGACTTCTTCTGTTACCTTGCTCTTGAGTTCCTCTTCATTTAGAGCTGCTGCTGCAAGCTCTCGCCTAATCTTATCAGCAGCGACAATTTCATCGAAATAACCTTTGAGAAGCCCATCGTAGTAACCAGCTAACCCTTTGAAAATTTCCATACCGTCGGCTAGCTGAGCATTTATCTGAGGTAGCTCAACGCCAGCACGAGCAAGTTCTACTGCTTTATCCCGGAGACCCACAGCAAGATTGCCCATGTCCTCTTGTGCCTGGAGATGTTCCCCACGCAGGTGAGTAATACGAGATTCTGTTTCGGATAAACTCTTCTGAAGAACCTCTTGCTGCTGCGCTTTCAAAGCCCTAGCCTTAGAGAGAGCCCGATCCACTTCTGGTCCTATGTCGTCGCGTTGTAGCATGGAAAGGAATTTCAGTTCGTATTCCAGAATGATGATGCCCTCACGACAATTCTCGGTCTATAATGCATTCACCTGGTTCCTAATCTTGGCGACACATTCCAGCAGATGGGGTTCAAAGACCTTGAAACTCACGTCCCCGAGACTGACGACGTTAATGGTTATTTGCATCCAATGCTCTAGTTGTTCGATAAGTTTCCTCAAAGTTTCCGAGCTTGGGGGTGGAGCAGTTGGATAAGTAAAACAATTCGCATAATCAGTGCGAATGGGACGGTCGACAGCTTCAGAAGACGGCCCTTTGGGCATATTTGGTAAGAGCCTTCTTCCCAAATGACCTCAAAGAGCGAGGCTCGAGAGTGGGTATCTCCTCTGGGATTTCATCCATTACCTTTTCCTCAGAAGACCCAGTAGTTGGTGGTTTCTCTGTGGTTTCTTCACCCCCAGTCATCCTCCACTCGCATGACAGATAATCCCCAATCCCCGGTAGTCGAGTCCGAGCGGAACCACTTCTAGATTTATAGAACTCCCGAATCTCATTTATGCAAGATGTGTATACATCGTATTCAGGGATTCGAGAGACTTCATCAAACCAATTGCGGAAGTCCACTACGGCAGAACAACTAGGGGCAAGCTGGGCAAAGTAAATTGTGCATGAGTCCCTCGGGCGAGGAAGAAATACCAAGCACGAGCCCCTTCATATAAATTCCCAATATGAGCTAGTCGCGGGTTAGGGTTACCAACATAAAGCTAGTCATACCCAAATTGTCGAGCGAAGCGCGAAGGAATATAGGGCTCAATTATGCATCTCTCGCCTAGTCGAAGGACCAAGTAGCCCACTCTGATGACAAGAAGCCATTGGAAAGTCCCCATGTTTAAAAGCGAGGACCCTTCAAAAACCACATCGCCAAACTTCGGACCTTCTTCTTCAGCCCCGTCAAAACAAGGGCGGCAGCAAAAAAGGTCATAGTTGTTTTCCAGAGACAAGAGTTGTCTGGCCCAGACTATATACACGGTTGTCCACGTAGCCGACTCAAGCCTCTGGATGAAAGGAACAGAAGTTTCATTATCATGCACGATCCCCATCATCAACGAGGGACAATGCAGCACAAACCATGCCACTAGATAAGTATAGGGCATTGGTACACGGGGTTGAGAAGTCTTCCAGACTTTCCTCCCGGAAACATTCATCTCCTTGACATCAAGGAGTTCTGAGATCAAATCTCGTAAACCTCTCTGCAGGCAGCCCGTCATCACAGGGAGAAGACTTAGTGGTCTCCCATGAGCTAAGAGAACGGCTGGGTAGACGACCTCAACCAAGATTGATTTTGCTGGTCTCGACGGCACAACTCACCGTTTCAACCAGAGCATTAAGAAACCAGTGAAGAGTGCTGTGTCATAAATTGGAATAGCGGCTTGGTGATGAAAGCTCTCAAACTCGCTGCCAGCTTCAAATCCATCTTCTAGACACTGATTCTTGTAAGTGGTATTAGGAGCCCTGATGCGGGCTTTAATACTCCTAACAGAACTAACGGCAAGACGGGTCACCTTCGAATCCTTCTGACCCAAATTCTGAAATAAATAATCTGCCCAAGCAGTGTGCATGAGACCACCCCCACGCATCTCGGCGACCTGAGCGCAGATGTGGAAATGACACATTAACTCCCAAAAAGTGTCATAAATCTCCGGGTGAGCAGTCTTTAAGATGGATAGTTCCTCAGTGGTTGGAACAAACTCTTCATAGGGCAATTGCCCAAAGGATAGTCCCGATACTGCATGCATCTCATGCAAAGCAAATCCCAACTCCCCAACTGGAGTGAAGAAGGTGTAGCTGTCCGGATTATATCTCTCTAGCATAGTAAAGAAGGAGGGATAGTTCTGGGTGATCCCACGCCTCGTGGCCTGTATCGGTACTGTCAGACCAGACTGAGCAAGAGGCCCCTCAAGTTACTCAAGGACAAAGTCCACCATGCGTGTCCACTAGCCATCTTCTCCGGAGAACACCCACCCTGGAGAACGAAAAGCCTGCAGGGGAAATTCACCTCGAGCAGCAATAAACTGACGTATGAACACGTTCGCTGGAAGAGGCGCTTCCCGATCAAGTTCCTTCTTCTCAAATCTTCTAGGTCTTAGACCCTTGAGTTGCCCGCCAATTTGAACGCGAAATGATCGACCTGATCCAAACGATATGTTCTCTTTCTCTTTGACCAGGTCGAAGGCCAGACCCCTGCGACCACCAACAGTCAGAAAGTACGAAAGTGGGTACATCCTCTTCATGCTTGGAAGGAAGAATAAACAATCATCAAGTCTTCGCAACATTCGAGAATCCTCTACATTCCCAACTTGGCCATCAGCTAAGATTTGGTCCCCGAACAAGAACGAGGATTTGACAAACTGATCCAGACCCGCGGGAGTCTCTAGATCCACATCGGTGATCAGAGCTCTAAGAGTGGAACTTCCAGCAAACCTAATCAAGTGTGTCCGCTCCAAGTTGGGGGAAGTGCACAAAGGAATGTCCCTGCGAAGACCAAAAGCTTTCCCTACTTCGGGATCATCAGTATAGCTGAAATGCTGCTCCGGCAGAAGCGACACATTGGGAAAAAGCACTGCGAAACAAAAAACTAAAATTAGTGATAAAAAAGAATCGCTAATGAAAAGAATCAGATTGAACACTCTTTGAAATCTGTGCTTCTAAACTGGAACACAAACTTCAAAGTCTGTGTTATTTAATCCGAACACAGACATCAAAGCTTGCGTTAGTGAAGTTGAACGCAGACCTCAAGGTGTGCGTTACCCGTCATAAGCGCAGACATTAATTCTGCATTATTGGTTTTAAACACAGACATAAAGATTCGCGTTCTTAATTTTTTTTAACATAGACTTCTAATTCTGCGTTAGTTATCTCTAACACAGAATTCCGAAGGCGTGTTATGTAAGATTTACGCAGAGTTCAAACTCGTGTTCAGAGTTCATGATGAACGCAAAGTTCTAACTGTGCATTCTAACCAAAACGAGTCGTCTTCCTCGTTGACAAGAACCAATCTAGGGTTTTCAAGAAAACTTGTCGAAACAAGTTGTTGTGGCCGCCACTTACCACAGCAACGAGGTCCAAGCAGCGGCGGCGGCAATGTTGAAGTGCCCGTGGGAGCGGTAACGCCGTCGGCGTTCTCGGTCGGTGATGTCTCCAAAGCAGCCTTAGCGGCCTTCTTCGAGCCCGAGCTCATTCTTCTAGGCGCCATGGGAGCAGCTGAACGGAGAAGATGAAGTTCTTCGGTGAATCGGTTGAAACAGAAAAAAAATCTCGTTCTCGGAACTAAGCAAAGCGGAAAGAGTCGAATGACTCTTGATGTGACCTTACAGGCCTATTTATAACAACCGTCAAGCTGTTAAATCGGTTCGGGACTCTAGGAAAGAATCCCAACCGATTCTGAAACGCAATCTTCGGCGTTAATTGATGAGATCGGTTAGATCTTGACGCAGAGTTCACTTTTGTGTCTAAACCCCCTAACGCTAGGCTTAGACCTGCGTTATAAGAGTTTTTAACTCTGCGTTTCGAACCTTAAACGCAAAGGTTACCCCTGTGTTGGGGTTATTTAAAACAAAGGACACACCTTTGTATTGGCAAAACATGATACTTATTCCTTAAGTTCATGAACTCTTTCAATATGGCATTATTAAACTTCTGTATTTCCTAAGCAGAGTTTAAATCCTCGTCAGGTTAATATTACACCTCGGACGAATGTCATCCCCCCAGAGCTTGAATTTAGCTTACATCATTGTAACGATAATTCCTCTGTCAAAATCCACTTATCGATTCTCATCAAGTGAACGATAAGTCTCCAAATTATTCAAATCATGATCAATTCACTAACTCGCCCCAGCGGAGTAGTGAATATCCAATTTATCGGCTCTCCTTAATAGAGTGATAAAATTCTTAAAATCTTGTTCAAATCACAAGTATTGTAAGTCATCACTCCGATGATGAATCACTTAGCAAGTTTTCCCTGTGAGACGCTAAATCCCCTAGATGTGTTCAAATCACGTCAATATTCTTCTTGTCACGTTAACACTACACCTCTGACAAAAATCCACTTATC
>BQKN01001106.1:487127-513526 GCA_022839385.1 Asparagus kiusianus | reverse complement strand
CACGTTAACACTACACCTCTGACAAAAATCCACTTATCGACTCTCTCCAATAAGAGCGATAAGTCCTCAAAATTGCCCTGATCGCAATTTCTCGTATGTCGTATCAAAATCATACCTTTAATAAAATTAATCTACTGACTCTTTTCAATAGAGCATTAGATTCCAAAATTTCTGTTATGTTAACAAGACACCTCTAATAGTTCTAACCTGTTCGAACCAGTTAATTCTTTCACAAAGAAATAACGAGTGTTCATATACCCATCCCCAACAAGTTAAAATTTTTCTGGAGTTATCTTAGATGATAATAAAGGAAATTTTAAAAAAAAAATTGGGCCTTTTCCATACAATTTCATCATTGCAAGTCAGAATGCGACACATGCAATAAACCAAAATCACTCTTTTTATTTTGCTCAAAAATACTAAAGAGTGATACAAAAACCTTGTTCTTATCAAGCAAAAAGAACAATACATAATTAATCCTCTGGATCAGCAAAAGTGAAAGACGCAAGCCGGGACTTAATAGCAGATAGTCTTTCTTCGTGAGCGGCCTGCACCATCACCTCGGCTTTCTTCCTAAGAGCGCTTTCGTCCAGCACAATTGCATTAGCTTACTTTTGGATAAGTTCAAGGTACTGCACCGACGAACGGTAGGTGGCATAAGTCTTTACGCTCTCTAGTGTGAGCTTTTTCAAGATCTCTTCCTCTCGCACGAGCTCAGCCTCGTGTCGAGCCAACTCCACCTTAAGACGATCAATTTCTGTACGAGACGTTTGTATGGCAGCATTAGAAGCGTCCACAGCGTGCTATTTATGAAGGCATTGCCCCTGTAAGGATGCAATTTCAAGCTCCCTTTCAGTGATGGCTTCTTGAAAAGTTTCGTATTGGCGGACCGCTTCAGCTTGAAGATTATCAAAAACTAATGTAGTCTGGGCAGCAAAATCAGCTCGATGTAATTCCTCCAAAGCCCTCAGATCTTTTTCCAATCGAGAAAGAATCTCAGAGTAGTGCTGGAACCAACGAGCGTCATCTACATATCGGATACCGCTCAATAAAGGCGTGAATATTAGTTTGAAAGAATCAAACGAAGCTCGTCCAGCTCCAACTTCTTCGATAGCCACCTTCATCATATCCTCCAAAGGTCGTACAAGAATCTTGAGCATGGAGGGAAGGACTAATGGACTTAGAGACCTCACAGGAGAGGTTGTAGGGGATTCCAAAATCATAGATCCTGATGCACGAACGGTGGGAGACGATCGTGAAGAAGTCAGAGAATCCATCGTGATGTCCATCTACGAAGGACTAGAAGGAAAGACCATGAGTGCTCCTGTTTGAGCTGAGCCTGGCGCATTCTCCGTCCCCACAGATTTGAGGGGAATCGTTAACGAAAAAGGTTCTTCTGGCAAAGAACTTGTCGTCACCGGCATTGATTCAGAGGGAGGAACGTCTGCTGTTTGTGGTTGGAGAGATGATGACGTACCGGCAGTCTCATGAGTTGGAGAACCTGCACAAAAGAGCAGTCAGTATAAAAGAAAGAAACACTAGAGAAATTTGAGTGTATAATTTCTACCAGTAGGGTGAAAAGGAAGGTAACCAGACGCCTTGTCAGAAGAGGGTGGTGGCGCATCAGCCCAATCAGCGGAATCATGGTCACCATCGCTCTCATCCTCATCAATATCTTCGTGGTGAGAAGGAGTCCCATAATCCAACGGTTCCTCATCATCCGCAACTGATAATCCGGGAGAATTTGTAGCCATATCTGCTTTGGCTATTATACCAGTCGTAGGGCTAGGGATAACAACCCCCGAAGGTGGCAATAATGCGGAAGAAGTAGGAGACTGGTCCTTGTTAAAATTGGCAGCTTCATCTGTTATCGGTTCATCTGTAGGTAGTCTAACTCCTTCAGAGGGAGGTATCATAGGCAATGGCCCTGCAGGTGAAAGAGAAGCGCCAGGGGTTTGCTCTGGAAATGGTGAAATATCAAGAGGAGCCTCCATATTCCCAATCAGGGATTCATCTTCACCCTCTTCTTCATCCAAAAGACGGTGAGAGGAAATTTTTTTAGAAAATATAGCATCCCCAGGATGAGGACCTGTACGGTCGAGGTGACTTGCAGCAATTGGTTCTTGTTCTTCCCCTCCACCGGCAAACTTAAAAGCATCCGCCATCAACTTCTCAGCAGGAGGGTCCACTAGCAGTTTCCTACGAGTACGCTTCTCATACTGAGCTTCTTCTGCTTCAGTGAGAGCTCTCTTTCCGGTCGCTTTTGTTTTTGGAGTCTCAGTAGCCTTGGGACTCGCTACCGGGGCGTCCTAATTCCCCCTCTCCTTCCTCAGCTTCATCTTCAAAATGTAAGAACTCGTCGATCTCCTTCCGACGAGATACTCGAGCTCCTTTCCGGGACGCATACATCTTTCTAATATCCCGTAAACAGGATAAGTTCAGCCTGTAATCAGGCATCCTAGAAGCTGTATGATACCAGTTACAAAAAGCTATGGAGAGAAGAGAATTAGGTGTTTTGTGGGGCAATCTGAAGGTAGCTCCAGTGCAACCTGCGGTAGAATAATACCAAGCTCGAGCTCCTTCATACATGTTGCCCGTGACTGAAAGTTGGCTCCTTGGATTTCCAACATATAATTGGTCGTACCCAAATTGGCGAGCAAATCGATACGGTTGATACGGCTCGATTATGCATTTATCATTTTGCCTGAGGAGGAGATAACCAGGCCGGATGTTCAATAGCTAATGGAAAACTCCCCCATCTAAGCGGGTAAAACTATTAGGACCAGCAGTATCTTGGAATACCTGCCCATATCCTCCACCATCAAAATCCGGGAAGCAACGGAAGATGTCATAATTGAGGTCCTTCGACAGGATTTGACGGACCTTCACTACATAAGTGCCTATCCAAGTAGCTTCTTCCAATCTCTGCACGAAGGGGGTAAAGCCTTCCTCCGTAGAAGATGGAGCGCTCATCAACTGTGCACAATGGGAGACGTACCAGGCCATCAAGTAAGTATATGGCAAGGGTACCCGAGGGTTGGGAGTCACCAAACTTTTCTTTCCTTCCGAGTTTATCTCCTTCACTCGAATGAACTCGAGACATAACTCCCTCAAACCATGCTGCAAACAACACGTCATGGCCGAAAAAAGATTCACAGGTCTCCCGTAAGCTAAGAGGACAGCCGGATAGGCTACTTCTATCGTCACAGCATCTATTGGTCCGGTGGGAACCACACACCGCTTCAGCCACAACATAAGAAAACCCGCCAATAAAGCCATGTCAGATATGGGCGTGGCTGCCTGATGATAGAAGCTCTCAAATTCAGTTTGTGCGGGAAAGTTATCTTCTATTCCCTCGCTGACGTAGTGAACGGTGGTGTCATTAATTAAAGCCTGGATGGTCTCAGGGGTGCTCACCTCCCGACGAGACACGTTAGCTGTGTTATGAGACAAGTTCTCAAAAAGGTATTCAGCCCAAGATAGCTGTTTTATACCACGACCACGCGATCCTGTCAGTTGTCTGCAGATTTAAAAATGACACATCACTTCCCATAGAGTGTCATATATATCGGGGTTCGTCTCCATCAAAATCCTCAGCTCACTGGATCCAGGGATAAACTCTTCATAGGGTAAATCTCCAAAAGGGAGACCCGAGACGTCAAACATTTCATGTAAGGCAAACCCTAATTCTCCTGCCGGCGTAAAAAATGTGCAAGTCTCCGGATTGTACCCCTCTAGAATGGCGAACAAATTATAGTGGCTAAAAGCAATACCACCTTTGGTAGCCTTGATAGGGCAAGCAAGTCCAGATTGAGCTAATGGCCCCTCTAATTCTGCTAACACGAATTCTGTTATTCGTGCCCACCATCCTGTCTTAGTAGAATGTACCCATCCAGGAGTTCTAAATACTGAAGAGGGGAATTCTCCTTTTGCGGTCATAAATCTTCGTATGAAGGTGTTAGCCGCACTAGCCGTTTCTCCTAAGGGATATCCCCGTGAGAATAAGCAGGGTTCCAAGGCTGACACTTGTCGATTATAACCGACGGTATGTACGCCTTTGTAAGTCACAACTCCGACCGCTACCCCATCCTGCTCTCTCACCAAGTCCCAATTCATGTGGTGAGGAACTGAAGCACATTGGTAATAGGAGATGGGAAACATTCGGTGCATATCAGGGAGGAAGAAGCGACGATCTTCGATTTGCCTTAGCCATTTGTAATGGCCACCATGCACAATCTCTTTCGTGATGTTGACATGATCCCTAAATAAAAAAGCTGGCTTGGTGAGCTTCTTGCGAGATTCAGTTTCAAACTTAGCATCCGTAACTAGGACCCTAAGTACAGCCGGACTTGGATTCGAAATCAGGGTAAAACGATCCTTGTCGGAATCCTGAAATACTGGGAGTTCTTCACGTAGATTGAATTGCATATTCAAATCCACGCCGCCCTCACGCCCAAAGTGATGACGAAGATTAAGAGGTTCACGGGTGTAAGGCACTGCAAAATAGAAAAGTACTCAATTAGTACTTAATCAATCAACAGAGAAGGCAAACGAAGGAAACTTTGATCAAATCTCTAAAGACAGAGAGTAAGCCTTTAAACATGCAGCTTAAAACTGGCGTTTAAAAGTTTATTAATGTAGAGGTCGAACCCTGCGTCAAGCCTTCAAACGCAGTTCAAAACTGGTGTTCAAAAGTTTATTAACGCAGAGGTCGAACCCTGCGTCAAGCCTTCAAACGCACAGTTCAAAACTGGCGTTCAAAAGTTTATTAACACAGCGGTAGAGCTCTGTGTCAAGCTTCCAAACGCACAGTAGAGGTCTGGCGTTAAAGTTCATCAACGCAGAGGTCGAACCCTGTGTTAAATTTCCAAACGCACAGTTCAGATCTGGCGTTAAAAATTTGTTAACGCAGATGTCAAGCCCCAACGTTTTAAATTCAAAATGCAAAGTCCCAACTCTGCGTTACAGTATCAAAACGAGTCATCTTCCTCGTTGACAAGAACCCATCTAGGGTTTTTAGAGAACTCCCTGAAGCAAGTTTGGTGGCCATGGGGTTCGACACTTACCACCGACGAGGGAAGCCTGTGGCGGCGGCGCTGCGGCAGTGGTCGACCTTGGACGAGAAACAGTCCTCTTCTTTGAACCCATTAAGGAGGAGAATCGGAGAAGATGAACAAGGTCACCGGAGTTTAAAAACGAAGAGCCTTCGTTAAAAATCTTTCGAAAAAAGAGGAGGTAAAAAGTCGAATGACTTTTGATTTGATCCTCAGCGGTCTATTTATAGACAGCTGTGAGCTGTCAAATCGGGGCGAGATTCTAGGCCCAGAATCCCGCCAGACGCGGCCTTTGCGTCAGTGTCGCTTGAACTTCTGAACGCAGAGTTCAACTCTGCATTTTTAATGCCTCAACACAGAAAATCTACTTCTGCGTCTGTGTTGATTGAGCCTCTCAACGCAGAATTCGACTCTACGGCACAGAAAATCCACCTGTGCGTTCTAACTAAACCAAACGAATTCCTCGATGTTCAAAGATATGGCATAGGTTCAAATAAATCGGAAGAGATTGATGCCAGCCATCAAGGTGGTCCAAATCGAAAAGCAATAGGCGACTCCATTGGGGAGTCTATCAGATGGGTGTAAGCGGATCACAATCAGCAACGCTAAAACCATCAGACTAGATTTAGAGCGTGCTTCATCCTTCATTGTCATCAAAGCTCAAAAGCTGTATTGCTTGGTTCGAGGAAGCAACATCTCAACATTCTGACAACCAGTTTCACTACGTCTTCCAATCAGACGGAGTGAACAATCAATTTACAAAATTTTGGGATCCAAAGTATTCCGAAAATTCGTCCCAGTCAACCGTGAACTTTCGAAAACTTTAGAGGGGGTTCTGTAGGCTGTCTAAAAATCATAATAGATAGCTGATCCCCACGACATTACAAGGCAATGGTTCCTTCAAATCGAGAAGCAGAATTCATCCTTACAATCGAAACAGAAGAGATTTCTAAATCATTGCATCCGCAGCATTATAATCGCTACAAACACGACCTCATGTTTGAGATGATTGATCTTGATGGTTGCGACAACAACATGACCAATATTATATTAGTAACTATTAGAGATGCTGATGAGCAGTGTAATGATTTCAGAAATAAAAGGTTAGACTTAGATGGTGAGTTACTTGGTAGAGAGCTGTGGGTAAATATTCACTGATTCCCATCAGGTCACAACAATGGAAGCTACGATCAAATAGCTTCCGTGCCGACAAACGAGGGTTGCAAAGAGAGGATTTTTCACATGGATCGAGAAGAGTTACGATTCAACGACACTTCCGACAGCTGATGAAAATTCTATTCAGTAGCCTTCACAATCAACATTGAGAGTTACAATCTGACGACTTTCACATCTTATGACAAGCAAAGATCAATAAACAGTAGCCTTTGCAATGTCATAATGAACGCGGTTACAAGTCAATAACCCCTCTTAAACACAGAGTTCACCTCTGCGTTTCTCAAATTCAAAACGCACAGAAAATCTACCTGTGCGTTCTCCACCAGGCACCTAACTCTGTAACGTAGAGTTAAAACACCAAAAACGCATACATAACAAGCGTCCTAAACTCTTGACGCAGAGTTGGATTTTAACCCACAAGTGACATGTGCGTTTCCAACCTCAAAATGCATATGGCCTGTGCGTTTCCAACCTTTGGCAAAGGTTTAACTCTGCGTCTCAAGCCTTAGACGCAGAGCTAAAGCCCAGAACACCAAATCAGGCGTTTGACTTGTTCAAATACAAGCCGAACGGCCTCAAAACCGTTATCCCACGTTCTGAGGGATTTTCGCCCACTTAGGAGCGGATTTAGGGGTTGGTTACACCCCTAATCCCCCTATAAATAACCACCTTACTCAACCAAGAAGGGGTTAATCGGTTCTTGGCATCAAAACCACTTAAGGTTAGCAAATCTCAGCAACTTAACCGCACGGAGGAGGAGATTTCTCGGAAGATCAACAAACTACTTAGTAGTTAGCACATCAAATCCAAGGAGATCTCTTCATCAATAGCAAATCAACTTGGCTACTAACCGAATCTTCGGTCTTAACAACTCTGTTACAGAATTTTCAACTCGCTCTGAGTTCTGAAAACTCACTAAGAGTTCGTGATTAACTTGCAATACAAGTTAATTACATCAATCAGTTATTCGGTTTTCAACAACTCCTTTCAGAGTCTCCAAATTCGTTCTGAGTTTCTTACACTCATTAAGAGTTCTAAACCGAATTCATCAAACAAGTCAATTGTTCCAGTGAGATAGTACAGTCGGATCGTCAACGGAGAGTAATTTCGACGCGAGCATTCGAAGGAGGCACTCCATCGCTACCAAGAAGAACCCAGTTTTAAACAAAGGGGAGAATCAAATTCATTCTCCTCTCTTTTGTAATCAGAATCCAAATTGTAATCGATTTTGAGAGAATACAAGTCAAATTTTCTTTCATTGTCTTTTTACATCAAATTTCCAACAAACAGCGGGCCTCCGAATGGTGTTTCGTTCATCTTTTTGATATTTTTGCGATTCGTGATTCTTCCAATTCCCTTGTTTTGCGCACGCTTCATCGCTTCGTTGACTTGTACATTCTATTGATCCATTTTATACACTTACTGATGTTAGATAAATTCCCTCGACTTGGATAATAACGTTTATCGTCTTCTCCTTATCTTGAACTGTGTTTGAGGACCTATGGGCAATTTTTAACGCCTACAGCGCTCTTGTTTCACGAAGGAAACAATTGCGGAAGCGACAATCACGACCAAGCGAGATTTTGGCTCTACTCGAGATTAAAACCAAGTTTAATCCGGAGGAAAGAAGGGGAAAGAATCACAAACCTTTCGAAGGACTTTCTTTATGAACGTGTTCACCAAGATCTGATGACTCTCCTCTGAAATTCGTGGTTAGCTTGACAATTAACAGTACCTCGCCTTCTCAATCTCAGATCCTCTTTAAAGAAGACCCTAGGCTTCTATTTATAAGTCTTTGGAGAGGTCCTTTTGAATAAGAATTGGTATTTAAATGTTATCTGCAGTTAATAACCACTTAAACGCGTTTGGGGATAACCTGAAAACAATTAGGGAGGTTCTGGAATGAAAGAATCCTTAAAAATCATCGAAATCCGTGTTTGGGGAGGTTTTGTACTCAATAGGAGTCCTGGTGGCTCGGGACTATGCGAGTCACCATTTGGTGGCTCGCATGGGTGCGAGCCACCATTTGGTGGCTCGCATGGGTGTGAGCCACCAATTGGTGACTCGCGCCTACGCGGGCCTCTGAATGGTATTTCGTTCATCTTTTTGATATTTTCGCGATTCGTGATTCTTCCAATTCTCTTGTTTTGTGCACGCTTCATCGCTTCGTTGACTTGTGCATTCTATTGATCAATTTCATATACTTACTAATGTTGGATAAATTCCCTCGACTTGGATAATAACGTTTATCGTCTTCTCCTTGTCTTGAACTATGTTTGAGGACCTATGGGAAATTTTTAATGCCTACAACCGTCCCCTTAATTCACTCTTAATAAGTGAGGGAGTGATCCCCTCAAATCATGAGAAATAATTTTGAAACCACTAGGTTTATCTGGTACTGATTTCTCTTCTTCGCCTTTTCGCCCAGAAATCAGAATTTTCCGTAGCGAGGAAAAGTTTCGGTTGTCGTTCAGCTCGTGTTTGAAGGAGTCAAATGTAATAGTTTCATTCTGGGCATGAACTCTGCGTTCTGGACCTGGGATGTAGAGTTGGGTTCTGCATTTGAGGTTGAAAAACACAGTGGTGAGCCATGCATTTTGAGTCTGGAACGCAGAAATTAGCTCTGCGTTTTGAGTCTGGAACGTAGAGATGAGCTCTGTGTTTTGAGTCTGGAATACATAGATGAGCTCTGTGTTTTATTCTTAGAACGCACAAATGAGTTCTGCGTCTAAAATCTGGGACGCAGTTCTAAGTTGTGCGTCTAGCTTCTGAGACGCAAAGGTAAGCTTTGTGTCTTGAATTGAAGAGACTTTTGTTAGAGCTTTGCGAAGATCGTCATCTTGTAATCTCTGTATTGGCTCCTTGAAATATGAGAGTCGTCAGATTGTAACTCCCGTTATTGTTTGTGAAGGCTGTTGATCAGAGCTTTCATCGGTTGTCGTAAAGGTTGTTAGATTGTAATCTTTCTCGATCTACGTGAAAATCTTTCAATTGTACCATTCATCTGTTAACATGAAAATCGTCTGATTATAACTTTTATCATTGGATTGGTGATGTGAAAGTTGTTAGGTTGTAACTTTCATCATTAGTGATTTGATAGGTATCAACTATCTATAGTGATTTTTAGACAACGTACAGTTAACTAACTACTATGATAAGGGCAAATCTGCCAATTATTGTGGTGATCCATGAGAATCTATCTAGATTGTTACTATTATATCCTGAAAATAACTAAGCCTAACAAGAGTAGTCACGTGGTAGCTAGCTAGCCAACTCCTGAAGCATCTGCAAGCTCGACCTGGGTGATGAGACGGCCAACCTGCCTCGCGATCCAAATCTGAGACAAAAGACGCTGTCGACCCGGGCCATGCTAGATGTCCAACTCGAAGAGGAAGAGCATCCTCCACTCGAACCAATGCAGCACGTCTCGAAAAGTAGAACGACCTGACTCGCATCATCAAAATTCACACTATATTTAATGAATGTACAATCAGCGTCCGTACTTTGCTACCTTGTCACCATCAACGATTAATGTGGCATCATAGTCAAGATGAACTTTCAAGCTAGAGCCTTTAAAGCTCCTCGAACACGCCTTTACTCTATCAGCCCTTTACTCTAACAGTCCCATCGGTGTACAAAGGCAACTCGACCAATCAATTATCAGATATGTAAAGTAAGATCTAAACCAAAAATGCACACATTCGGCCAAAATTATCAATATGCCCTCATAAACCCTCTATAAATAACAGTGATTTCCACCAAACTAAGGTACACAATTTCACATACAAAAAGTCAATAAGACTATACTTTGTTTTTATCTTCAGACTAACTAGAAATAGTCATTGAGTTGAGCATCCGAGGGCATGCCCGAGTGAACAACCTCTGGTGTCTCTAACCTTTGTTACTTGTGTAGAAAAGTACAGATCAAGATCCTCAACTAAAGACTAACTATCAAAAGGCCATTAAGGGGCCCAAAAATCAAGTTTAAACCTTCCCTGAATCACATGTCAACTTTCTGATGTGAACAGTTTGGTGCCCACCGTGAGGCCTCTTCTCCACCTTTTGAGGAATGGTTGGTCTTTAATTCCAAATCATGGAAAAGCAATCAACTCCAACTATGTCGAATAAATCGGCTAACAAGAATCAATCAATCTCGACAACGCCTATCCGCTCAACTTCCTACATCAACTGTGATCCCTCTCTGAGAAAAGTGAACACTGATGATGAAAGCAAGAAGGGAGGGTTAGAGAAACTATTTCCCCACCGCTAGCAACATACGTTGACGGATGAAAAATAGATACAAGGAGACCACGTGAACATTTTTTCACTGACTTGGTGGGAACTAGCAGAGTGGCCCATGAGGCTTCCACAGGAGAGGCCTCATAGTGCATGGAGTAGGAGTGGTCATCCCGATTGAAGTTGTCACGCCTACTCTGTGACCACCAACTAACCACCAGCTAACACTTGAACGCTCCGGATGAGCCCGATTGTGCATTATGCGCTTGAAGAAACCTGAATATATAAAGGAGATATTAATATGAGTTATTAATAAAAATTAATTGCATGTTATGTAAATAGACTTAATTGAATTTTAACTAACCTCTGTAGGCGTATAAAATTGCCTATAGGTCCCACAATACAGCTCGACGACGCTAATTCGACCAAATCGACCATCGGGCGACGTATCCAAACAAGACCGTTAGCTCGCCAACGCCGAAGCCAAGCCATACGCAACGGAGCAGGTTAACGAGGCGACAAAGCCAACAAATCGCACCCAAGCATTGGAACGCATCCACTCGCACGCGGAATCAAACCAACATTTCGGGGAATCACCGAGTCATCTAAACAAGAGCGAACTCGGTGATATAACGATCGAATCAAGATCAATTCCGGACTCGAACTCAGAAGCGGATTAACTGCCATATCTGGAATCAAGTCAACAAATCGATTCCAGACCAAGTCAACCACAAACCGAATCAAATCCGAACAACGGAGAACCGGATAACAACCGAACGACGGAACCCACACACCCAAGGGGGCTCGGCACTGGGCCGAGCCACCCCAGGGTGGCTCGGCCATGGCCGAGCCACCCAGGGGTGGCTAGGCCCTGTTTCGTGCCCAAGGCACAGGTTTGAGCGCCTATAAATAGGCCTTGTGCTCATTTGATTCAAAGGTTGGATTTTTGGAGGGTCGAAGCTCTGCCGGATTGAAATCTCAGATCTAAAAAAGATTGGAGCTTTAGGAGATTGAAGGCTTGGACTTTGAGATCCGGTGCTCGACGATCATCCATGCCAAACAAGGCAAGAGTTCGAGAGGGAGCGGATCTAAGATCTACACGATTTTCCTCCGGATCTAAGCTTGGTTCTTAGATCCCGAGAAGAGTCTCGAATTCGCTTGGTCGATTTCGACACTTGGGCTACTATTTCCTTGGTGAATTAGTACCCCACCCGGCTATTATTTCCTTCGTGAGATAATACCCGTCATATCGTGTAGATCCGACTGGATCGAGATCACGCGGTGGTCCACGGCAAACAACCCCGGCGCAGGCAAAGAACCCACACAAAGCGAGTGACCGCAAAACAGGAGCTCTCGATCTGTTCGACAAAAGAGAAAAATTGTAATTTTTGTTTCTTTGTTTTGATTTTCATTGTAAACCGGATCTTATAAAAAGACCGGATCTTTCTGTAATGCATAAAGTTGTTCTTTAAGATAGCAATGAAATCAATGAAGAAGAACACGATTTTTCCCGCGAACAATCTGGCGACCACAGTGGGAGCCACCGATCTCGCCGACGAGATCGTTGCGTCGCAGCCGCGGATCCCGATCCCGGTCGTGGAGGAGGTCGAATACGAGTTCGACCAACAGAAGTTCGAGGCGTACCTGTCGTCCTCGTACGGATCTACCTCCTCCCGCAAGTCCAAGTCTCCAAAGTTCTCCTCCAAGAGGAAACTTCGTTGGTACGAAGATGTTGAAGCTACCAACGAAGATCTCGCCCCAATTGATGCCGAAGTTGCATTGGGTGAAGCTCCACTAACCTCCAACCAGGTCAGATCTGCTCTGGACAACTCTTCTGCCGTAGAAGGCGTGATGACTCTCTCGAAGAGAGCCCGCCAAAGGCAACGTCAACGGCTTGCGAAACAATTCGCAAAGGCGATAGAATCCGTGAACGGAGTCTGTTACAAGGCGGATCTGAAGAGCAAAAGAGGCAAACAGCCTCAACAGCAGATGAATGGCGCCTCTTCCAAGCCGCCAACAATGCAATGGGTCTGCGTCAAACGGAACCGTTCAACGCTGGAGGATCGCATTCAGAAGCGCCGCGCACTCTCAGCGCAAGCACGGGCTCAAGTTCAAGAAGCCCGTAGAAGGTTGCAGAACGGAGTGGCCAAGAAATCGCCACCAACTCGCAAAATATGGTGGCCAAAATCCAAAGTGGTGATTCAGGCCGAGGAGCGACCTTTACAGCCTTCAAAACGAGTTCAACCTCCCGAACCATTCTGAGGAAGGAGGTCAATCTTGGAGCGCCTCGGTCCAATTCCCGACGAGCGCAGCAAAGTTCATGAACGCTTGGGCCCGATGAGAGAGCCCCGAACGACTCAACATGCTGGGGGTCGACACAACCCTCAACATGACAAGGAGTTCACGGCGCCCGAGCGCGCTAACTTGCGCATTGAAGTTCGAGAGCCCGTTGAGAATTCACGCCCACAAAGGCACGTTTCGAGGTGAGTGACTCTCGAAAGTCCAAATAAGGTAATTCTCTCTCAGAAGGAAACGTTGTCATCCGATGATGATAACGTTATACCTGAGAAATCGTGCCAACACACGATAGGTTACTCCGATCATACGGACGAGCTGTACTATCGTGCTGGGGGTGCGAACAGAGCCAGAAAGAGAAGTCCTTATAGGCTCGAGACTCAGTGCCCCTGTTCCAAACTCATTCGGGTGGTATTGTCTCAGTGTAATTGCACTAAGACGGTCCCCGAAAAGGTTTCGGTGTTCGAAAGGCTCAGCACTAAGACGCCAAAGCCAAGGCCTACGCGTTCCCGACGAAGGAGAGCGGTGGTTGAAGATGGAGAATTTCCAAGGGTCACCGCTAACGTGACCAGCAAAAGGACATCGACACGGGATGATTTCGAGTCGATTTTGAAAGCGTCGCGGCGGCTAACCCGTCTGCAGTCCGGAGCCATCGCACGAGGAACTTATGGTAGGGTTCGGATAAGTCCACCTTCAGAGGATGAGGAATCGGATGCATGCTCTGCGGTTGCGTCTGATAACACCGTGTCCAGCGAAGGAGAACCCCGCGAGTCATTCATGATAAGCGCGGAACAAGTGACCAAGATGCTTGAAGAAGCCATGGCCAAACAACAGGAGACCTTCAGGCTCGAGATGCAGATGGCCATGCAGACCATGAAGGAGATGCATGAGCAACAAATCCAGGCACTGAGGAACCAGCAAGGCGAACCAAGCCACCGTAATCAGGTTGTTCAAGAAGTTAAGCATACGGATACGGATGAAACTCGCAATGCCGATGACCCTCCTATCAACGCAGGGGGTGGTAATGAGGATGCCAACGAAGATACAGGTGAAAACTTGAAGATCAAAAGCCTCGAGAGCAAAATCAATACCTTGATGTCCGCTCAAGAGGTGAAGAAAACGGGCATTCCTTGTCCATACCCAAGGGAGTGGGATTCAATCCCCTATCCGACGAAGTTTAGTCTAATCAACTTCACGCCGTTCGATGGGAAGGGTTCCCCCACTCAGCATTTGATTTATTTTAAATCGCACCTGGGTATTATCTCCGGCAATGAGCCTCTGATGGTGCGGTCATTCGTTGGCACTCTTCACGGAGCCGCCTTCGATTGGTACCGCCGCCTCAAGCCAGGTAGCGTGAGCAGCTGGGACGACATGGAGACAAAATTCCTCGCTAACTTCTTCGACGACGACACCGAGATATCCATCGGAACGTTGCTCGACGAGAAACAAAAGGACGGGGAGTTAGTCGAAACCTTCGTCAAAAGGTTCCGGAACAAGGCGTTGAATTGCCGGGATCCAATCACGGAAGAGTTCATCCTCCAGACCTGCCACAACAATCTTTCGTTGGATGTGTTGGAAGCAATGGGAACAGCGCCGTCCAACACATGGAAAGACTTGAAGGTCAGAGGGGAACAAGCTGAACGCTTCCTCCGAAGGAAGAAGGCCGAGAGGAGTCAATCGACGACTAATCCTCCAAACTCAAACTTTGCCTCCCGTGGTAAGGGTAAAACACCTGCAGCAGCTGTTGATGCCAATCAAACGTCACAACAGCAGTCCCGGAGACAACAGAAAACTTCGGATCAGAGGCCTCAAAAAGAGTACTCCTTCAAGGATGAAGATGTTCCAGTCATCTTCAAATCCCTCCTTGACAATAACAAGATCAAGCTCCCACCGATCACGAATCAGGAGGAAGCTGACGATATCGCGGATCCGAAGTACTGTGCATACCACCGGAGGATCCTTCATCCAACCAAGGCGTGCTTTACACTCAAAAATAGCATCCAAACCTCGGTTGAAGCCGGCGTCATAACGCTAGAGTGAGCCAGTCAAGAACGGTAAAACTCCAGTGGGTGCACGAGTATAAACTGTATCCCAAAACTCCGACCGGTATAAGAGTATAAACTGCTCCCTGATACTCCAATAGGTATAAGAGTCTAAACTATTTCCTTTCTTCCACGGGAAGTTCCTGGAGAGTGCCATGCGTGGTATTATTAAGGATAACCCGATCATGCGGTTAATGCAACGATAAACCCAGTGTTGCAAAGAAAGCTGGGGGTCGGTAATTCATGTAACGGGAAGTTCCCGGAAGAATGTTAAATATTCTTAGGGATAACCCGATCATTATGAATAAAGTGATAAACACTAAACACTAAACACTCTTGAAATCACTGACGAATTGTCAGAACCCCGTTTTTGTTAAGTCTTTATCACTTAACATCAGAAACCCCCTTTGAGTAATTTGTACGAACCAACATCTTACAGTGATTTGTACTCTTACTCTCCTTTTTCGCTTGGTCAAACCTTCCTACAGTTAGGGCCAAAACCAAAATCCCCTCTCGATTCCTTCAATGAACGAGAGACCCACAAATCGAGTGGTCAAACCTTCCTACAGTTAGGACCAAAACCAAAATCCCCTCTCGATTCCTTCAATAAACGAGAGGTCCACTTTCAAGTTGAGCGGTCAAACCTTCCTACAGTTAGGATCGTCTCAAACCTCCTATTTGGTCAAACCTTCCTACAGTTAGGACCAAAACCAAAATCCCCCTCTCGATTCCTTCAATGAACGAGAGGTCCACTTTCAAGTTGAGCGGTCAAACCTTCCTACAGTTAGGATCGTCTCAAACCTCCCATTTGGTCAAACCTTCCTACAGTTAGGGCCAAAACCAAAATCCCCTCTCGATTCCTTCAATGAACGAGAGGTCCACTTTCAAATCGAGTGATCAAACCTTCCTACAGTTAGGGTCATCTCAAGCTCCCGCTTGGTCAAACCTTCCTACAGTTAGGACCAAAACCACAATTCACTCTCGATAAACGAGAAATTCATCTTTAGTTTGATAATCAAACCTTCCAACAGTTAGGGTTATCCGAATCTCTTCGATTCTCGGAGTGGAGATCCCACTCTTAGTTTCACCTTTCCGGATTCTGGGGGTGGAGATCCCACCTCGAGTCTCCTTCTCAAATTGGGAATAGAATATAAAATTCTTCCTTCCCCACACCAACCTGTTCCAAGAGTTTAGCAATCTTGGATTCATCCTAGGAAGTTTTATCCTGAATCCTAAGCAGAGATAAGTCTGCGCCTAACACGCGCTGCCGGTTTAGTCTTTCGCCGATTGAAAAAGACACCAGAGTTCGATTCTGGGGTATTTCATCCTGAAACCTAAGTAAGGATAAGTCTGCGCCTAACACGCGCTGCCGGTTAGTTCTTAACCGTTAAAAAGAACACCCGTCCACATATTCAACATTGTGGCAGGTTGTTATTAATAACACCGAAATCCATGTCTCACACGCATGGGGAATTTCATCCTGAACCCTAAGAAAGGATAAGTCGACGCCTAACACGCGTCACCGGTTTAGTCTTTCACTGATTGAAAAAGACACCAGGGTCTAAACCTGGGGAATTTTATCCCGAAGCCTAAGTAGGGATAAGCCAACGTCTAATACACGTTGCTGGGTAGCCTATTCCCACAACAATGGCGAAGTCTACATATTCGAAGTTGTAGCACAAAGTCTAAGGGAGTTCATTCCTTTAGCACAACGTCACATACGGAACGGATTTAAACAATCCGCATGTAAGCCCGATTCAAACGGTAATCGGTAAGAGCACGTCAAATCCGTTGAAGGCTGAGGATTTGCCAAAAATCCTAAGTCAACATCTTATACACGTTGCTGTTTAGTCTTTTCACAGGAGAAAGACGAAGTCTACGTATTCAATATCGTAGCACTAAAAGGGTTAACTCTTTTAGCTTAACGTCACGTGCGGAACGGACTTAAACAATCCGCATGCTAGCCCGACTCAAACGGTAGTCGGTAAAGGCTAATCAAATCTGTTTAAGGCTGGGGGTTAGCCAAAAATCCTAAAGTCAACGCCTAACACGCGTCGCCGGGTAGCCTATTCCCGTAACAAATGGTAAAGTCTATGTATTCGACATCATAGCACAAAGTCTCAAAGAATTCAATCTCTGAGCGCAACGTTACATGCGAACGGACTTAAACAATCCGCATGCTAGCCCGACTCAAACGGTAGTCAGTAAAGGCTCATCAAATCCGTTGATGGCTGAGAATTTGCCAAAAATTCTATAAGTACAAGTCATTGACGCATCAATTCTATGGATTGGTCTCGTGACTCAAGTATCCGCCACGCTCCAATACCTTAAGAGCTTAAACTGTGTATACTCCAGCAGACGTACGAGTATAAACTGTGTCAAACGTCGAACAGCGCATTACAATGAGGCCTGGACGCCGGACAATGCGTCGCAATGAAGCTCAAACACCGGACGACGCCTTCAATCGATGATCAGTTCTGTGTTGAAGCAACCAACTCGAGCTAAAAAATCAAGAAATCAAGAATCGGTTTCAAGTTCAAAATTCCAACAACGGTCAGACAATAAATGCAGCACCGGAACCCTTACAGACGTTCGACAAAGTACCGAATAGCCTGAAGGAATTGAAGGAATCCAGAACAGAAGCCATTCCAAAGTCCCGCTACACCGACTGAAGGTTGGGACAATCACATCCAAAGTATTTCAGACTCTTCTATAAAAGAACGAGGCTGAAATACTTTGGAGGGGGTATCTGTAGGCGTATAAAATTGCCTATAGGTCCCACAATACAGCTCGACGACGCTAATTCGACCAAATCGACCATCGGGCGACGTATCCAAACAAGACCGTTAGCTCGCCAACGCCGAAGCCAAGCCATACGCAACGGAGCAGGTTAACGAGGCGACGAAGCTAACAAATCGCACCCAAGCATTGGAACGCATCCACTCGCACGCGGAATCAAACCAACGTTTTGGGGAATCGCCGAGTCATCTAAACAAGAGCGAACTCGGTGATATAACGATCGAATCAAGATCAATTCCGGACTCGAACTCAGAAGCGGATTAACTGCCATATCTGGAATCAAGTCAACAAATCGATTCCAAACCAAGTCAACCACAAACCGAATCAAATCCGAACAACGGAGAACCGGATAACAACCGAACGACGGAACCCACACACCCGAGGGGGCTCGGCACTGGGCCGAGCCACCTCAGGGTGGCTCGACCATGGCCGAGCCACCCAGGGGTGGCTAGGCCCTCTTTCGTGCCCAAGGCACAGGTTTGAGCGCCTATAAATAGGCCTTGTGCTCATTTGATTCAAAGGTTGGATTTTTGGAGGGTCGAAGCTCTGCCGGATTGGAATCTCAGATCTAAAAAAGATTGGAGCTTTAGGAGATTGAAGGCTTGGACTTTGAGATCCGGTGCTCGACGATCATCCACGCCAAACAAGGCAAGAGTTTGAGAGGGAGCGGATCTAAGATCTACACGATTTTCCTCCGGATCTAAGCTTGGTTCTTAGATCCCGAGAAGAGTCTCGAATTCACTTGGTCGATTTCGACACTTGGGCTACTATTTCCTTGGTGAATTAGTACCCCACCCGGCTATTATTTCCTTCGTGAGATAATACCCGTCATATCGTGTAGATCCGACCGGATTGAGATCACGCGGTGGTCCACGGCAAACAACCCCGACGCAGGAAAAGAACCCACACAAAGCGAGTGACCGTAAAACAGGAGCTCGTGATCTGTTCGACAAAAGAGAAAAATTGTAATTTTTGTTTCTTTGTTTTGATTTTCATTGTAAACCGGATCTTATAAAAAGACCGGATCTTTCTGTAACGCATAAAGTTGTTCTTTAAGATAGCAATGGAATCAATAAAGAAGAACACGATTTTTCCCGCGAACAACCTCTCTATTGGATACATCCAACGACAGTTAACTAGTCCTCCGAGTAATGTATCATCTACAAGATAATGTGTAACATGGATCATGATTGTAAAAAATGATGGAGGGAAGAACATATGAATTTTGCAGAGGGTTTCATTTATTTCTACTTTTAGTGCCTTAAATTCATCAATATTGATAACTTTAGAGCATAACTTTCTAAAAAATTCACAGACTTCAATTATAACTTTTATTACTTCGTCATCGGCCATGTTGTCACAGAGTGCTATTGAAAGCAATTGGTGAAGAATGATATGATAATCATGAGTCTTAAGTGCCAAAAAAATTTCACTTTTTTCACTGGATATTACTTGAAACATTAAACTAGTAACCATCCCGTGACTTCGCTAACTTAAGAACCTCATAGAATCTCTGCATCTCAACTTTTGATATTATAATGTGAGATGAAGACAACTCAAATTTGCCATTGGCGACTTCTAGTGCTTGCAGATCATGTCAGATGTTTAGTGCGTTCAAGTCTCACCTAGCTCTTTAATCATTCTTTGATTCCTTACCATCTTGTAGGGGTGTGGACAATGAGTTATCGCATATTTTTTTTCAATATACATTATATCTAAGTTGTGTCAAAGTTTGAGCTTATGACGTAAGATAGCTGAAAGAATATACTAAATTTTATCCATCCTATTGGCAAATCCTCAGTATGTGTGTCGTCCAAACTCTACACTTATCTCTTTTATTTTGGTGCCCCCTTCATGATAGAAATTCATGCTGGAGTGAGAATATCCTCTTTTGTATATCGGTTCTTTCCGAACTTGAATTTTTAGGATATCTCTCAAACGAGTTTACAATCTTATCTCTAGTCATTTCATGCAGCTCTCCTCTTTTCTCTTTTTGGCCATCAAACTTATTTGCCCACTTTTTGCCCCTATATCTATGTCCATTTTGTAACCATTTTTTGTTAAATCAATAACACATTTTTTGGCTATGTTATAAATGAAAGCCTTTAAAGTTCGGACCACATACAAGATAGGCAAATGTCCCTTTCATAGACCAAGAAGAGAGATTAGAATAAGCTGGAAAATCATTAATCATCAATATAAGAATAGCACAGAGATTAAATAACTCACAAGAAAATGCATCATATGTTTGGATCCCTTCATCCTAGAGACGTTTTAACTCATCAATTAATAGCTCCATGAACACATCCATATCATTACTAGGTGAATGCTTACCTGATATCAGCAATGAAAGGATCATATATGGTTGCTTCATACAAAATCCAGGTAGAAAATTATAAGACATTAACACAATTAGCCAAGTAGATTAACCCAAACTCATAATGCCAAACGGGTTGAATCCATCACTAGATAGACTGAGTCTGACATTCTTGCACTCTATGGCAAATGAGGAAAAAGTTTGATCCACATGCTCCAGTGTCTTTGCATCTGCTGGATGTCCGAGCTTACCATCATCTACGTGTCCTTGCTTATGCCACCACGTATCTTTAGCTTTGTCTTTTGTCATATACAACCATTGTAACCTAGGCACTAAAGGAAATAGTTGAAGCACCTTCGCTAGAATTTTCTTCTGTTGCTTCTTCACTGACTCATCTGACTTTCGTATTGAAGTGTGCGTATTCTTTCTCTAACAAGACACTCCACACTTTGGACATTCCTCAAGTTTCTCATTATCATTATAATATATGACACAATCATTAGGATAAGCGTCGATCTTATTA
Organism: Asparagus kiusianus; assembly: GCA_022839385.1. Taxonomy (NCBI): domain Eukaryota; kingdom Viridiplantae; phylum Streptophyta; class Magnoliopsida; order Asparagales; family Asparagaceae; genus Asparagus; species Asparagus kiusianus. The sequence continues at coordinate 493,084 of BQKN01001106.1, read as the reverse complement.
TAACCTAAACCCAAAGCACCGACAATCTTATTAGCATCATAACACTTTTTTGTTATGCTATTCTCTCCATCCTATCTTGCATAGTAAATTAAGAAGCATTTAAAAGTATTTATCTACCATTCTTCTCATGGTCTTAATACACATCAGTTAAAGAATAAATAAAAATCTACTATACTTGGTGCTGCTGTCATACAAATCCTTTTTGTCATCTTCCAATAACTTTATTAACCTTTCGTAGCCCTTGGTATCACACACATCTTCTATATTTTCAACACCTTCTGCATCTCTGGGAACTTTGATAACCTCCGGTACTTCTACATCTTTGACAACTTCTACAACTGCTCAATATCTTTGAACATTGCTTGTGTGTCATTTATCATCACGTCTATATTTCTATCATCTGGTTCAATATCTTCTCCTTCTCCATGAAAACTCCAATATTAGTGATTTTCATCAAATCCCCATCTTTTTAGGTGTCTTCGTATAGCAACTATATCCATCAAACCCCTATTTCTACACTTAGTACATGGACAACACAACAAATTATTCTCTTTCTTCCTTAGATTAGCATAGGCATACTCAAGGAACGCTTCCCATACGTCTCAATATCGAGTGTCACATCTTGCTCTTCTTTTCACTATAGGAATATCAATCCACGACTTAGTAGAAGCTTCTCTCATCTGCATAATGGGTACACGTTAATTATTTTAATATCTCATAAATGATCTTAAGTTTGATAGTCTTTATTGTAGCTGATTTGAACAAATACTTAGGTAGGTGAAATTACTCTTTTATAATGGTCATTGTCATACAAAATGAAAGCTAACACTTTATGATAAGTAGTCTTGATTTGAACAAACACTAGGTTGGTCTAAAACACTCTCGGTTATTATAGGAAAGCTTCTATCTTATTATAAATATAGTAGTGCTTACTGTTGTTAAAATTAAAATAATTATTATAAAACTAAAAATACAAGAGTTAGAACACCAGGCCTGAACGGGTACAATCGTGATTCACTATCCTAGAAGATAGAGGACCCACATTTCATCCTGGCGCAGTCATCCTCTCCCTCTAGCGGTAAAAGCCTCCAGAAATAGCCAGCCTCTTTACTCGGGCACGAGTAGTAGAGCTTCTGCTCAGATGAAGACGGTTGCCCAAAAATGTAACAATTATAATATTGAAAATTTTTTAGAGGATGAGAGAGGATTAGAGGATTCTTCTTGTTGTCGTGTCTTCTCCGAATGAGCTTCAGCTCTTTATATAGCCTCTCGAACTGATAACCGATGTTGATAGTTCGTACACGTTACACGTAAATCCCGCGTCCGTTATACGTTTCCATAACTCCCACGACCGTTACAAGCTTGTGTAAACATGCAAAAAATAAAACTTGAGAGGCAAAAAAACTCATGCGAGTGCGGTGCAGTATAGTGCGCGCGTCGTGTCGAGGAGAGGCGTGGCGTGGTGAGGCAAGGCGTGACGTGCGTACGCGTGCACGCGTGTGGAGCAACAGCCCAAACAATACTAGGCCCAAAACACTAACTCAAAGCCTATTGAGATGTGAACCATTATAAACTTCTTGAACTTCTTCTCATTTTCCGATGTGAGACTATTCACAAAGGCAAAATTGCCTTTTCATGAACAAAAAGTCCAACAGTCTCCCCCAAAAGGCAACTAAAACAAAATAATAAGTAAATCAGTAAATCATAAAAGATATAGGTTGGACAACCTTTCGTATCATAAATCTGGGAGAGGTAGCTTCCGGCTTTGAACCTTTTCTTAGTGAGTTTATCACCACCTGAGGGACATAATGGACTAGGCCTTGAATTAGGTCTCTTGAATTAGGTATTGACAAAACACACACACAATACACCTTCATCTATTGAGCAAAACGGGTTGAGCGTTAAAGGCCATGCTCATAATAAATCGACTCATGAGAGTTTCTAGGGTTAGTCCAGCCCCCCTAACCGTGGCCATCACGGTTCCTCTCACGTAGGTAAGTCCTCAAAGGGTACTACAGCTGCTTATTTAATACCCCTATAATACACACGTTGGACTTATTAAGAGTAAAACTCAGCCTAGCTAGCTGTATCATAAGAGCATCGTCATCATAGAGAAGGAGTAGTAGCACAAGCTATATAGTGATATATGAATATATCTGGGTCTATGCTCCACACGAGTGTCACTAGTCCAGCTTGTTTTTACCATATTGAATCAACATTGGGACTAAGTCTCCAAATAAGGGTTAAGTTACCACTGTCAGTGACCTCTCTTATGGGCTTAACCCCATCTCCCTCGATGAATCCAGAACCACACTCCTGGATAATATCTTAGTCAAAGGGTCAGCAAGATTTTTCTTAGACTTTACAAAGTCCAAGATCATAACTTTGCCTATCAGGCGTTGTATAGACTTATATCTTATTTGAATATGTCTGTTGAGTTTTTTATTTACATGCACTTGCTTTAGAAGCTCTATGGTAGATCTAGAATCAGAATGAATGGAAATTAGAGGAAAGGGTTTAGGAACCAAAGAAAGTTCGGAAAGTAGATCTTTTAACCATTCTGCTTCTGTGCAAGTGGTATCAAGAGTAATCAGCTCAGATTCTATGGTGCTCCTAACAATTACTGTTTGCTTACATGATTTCTAAGATACAGCAGCACCACCAAAAAGAAATACATACCCAGATGTTGACTTTACACTATTAAAATCTGTGACCCAATTGGTATCACTATACACTTCAATAGCATCAGGGTACCCAGTGTAAGTTAAGCAATAGTCAACTATCCCTTTCAAGTATTTGAGTACTCTCTCTAGAGCAGACCAATGATCTAGGTTAGGGTTACTGGTATACCGACTTAGTCTCCTTACAGCATAAGCTATATCGGGTCTGGTTCGGTTTGATATGTATAGAAGAGATCCAATCATCTGAGAATATTTCAGTTGGGATATATGTTCACCTTTATTTTTCTTCAATGATATAGAAGAATCATGGGGTATGGAAATAGGTTTAGAGTTATGATAGTTGAATTTAATCAGTATTTTCTTAATACTGTAAGAAAGACTCAAAGATATTCCTCTGGTATCTCTAGAGATTTTCATTCCAAGTATCATATCAACAAGACCTAAGTCTTTCATGTCCAAATTCATGGAAAGATAATTCTTGACTTTTAAAATTAGTTCAAGAGTTGTTCCAAAGATAAGAATATCATCAACATAGAGACAGAGGATGACATAGTCATTGTTTATCACTTTTGAATAAACACATTTGTCGTGTTCATTCACTGTGAAACCATAATGAGCAATAACTCTGTTAAATTTCTGGTGCCATTGTTTAGGAGCTTGTTTAAGACCATACAGAGATTTAACAAGTTTGCAGACTTTATTTTCCTGACCCTTGACAATGAAGCCTTCAGATTGGTGCATATAGATCTCTTCATCTAAATCACCATTCAGGAAAGTAGTCTTGACATCCATCTGATGTATGATCAGCTTATGGATAGCAGCAAAGGCTAATAATACTCGGATAGTTAAGATTCGGGCTACAGGAGAATAGGTATCAAAATAATCAATGTCCTTTTGTTGAGTATAGCATTTAGCTACTAATCTAGCTTTAAATTTATCTATGGAACCATCAACTCTAAGTTTCTTCTTGAATATCCACTTACAACCAATAAGTTTACAACCTAGAGGTAAGTCAATGAGTATCCAAGTATGATTTTTCATGATAGATTTAATCTCATTATCAATGGCTTCTTTTCAGAAATGAGATTCAGATTAATCCATTGCTTCTTGGAATGAGTTTGGATCACCTTCAACAAGAAATGTAAAGAAGTCTTCTCCAAAATCCTTTTGAATTCTACCTCTTTTGCTTCTTCGAGATTCAATATCAAAAGACTGAGAAGAGCTAGAAGATGGTAAATCAGAAGGAAGAGATGAACTAGGATTTTCTGAGATTTTAGATTTGAAAGGAAAGATATTTTCAAAAAAGACTGCATCTCTAGCTTCAATGATAGTGTTGTTGGATATGTCACTGATTTTAAAGTTAATGACTAGAAATCTATTAACATTGTTATCTAGTGCATATCCAATGAAAGCAGCATCAACAATTTTAGAATCAATTTTTCTCTTCTTAGGTTCGGGAATAGCTACATTAGCCAAGCAATCCCAAACTTAAAAAAAGTTCATATTAGGAGATCTCCCCTTCCAATAATCATAAGAAGTTATATCAGAATTTTTCTGGAGAATTCTATTGAGAATAAAACAAGCAGAGAGAAGAGCTTCACCCCAAAGATTTTTAGGTGTTCCTGAACTAACATACAGTTTACCATGTCCATTAGGGTTCTGTTCTTTCGTTCAGCTACCCTGTTAGACTGTGGTATATAGGGAGCAGTAACCTCATGAATAATACCGTGTTCTTGGCAATATTCAGTCATATGATTTTAGGTATACTCCCCCACGATTAGATCTTAGAATCTTGATCTTCCTGTCAAGTTGGTTCTTAGATTCAGCTTTATACATCTTAAACCTATCTAATACTTTATCTTTAGTTCTGAGAAGATAGGTGTAACAATATCTAGAGTGATCATCTAAAAAGGTCACAAAATATCTCCTACCCTCTCGGGTGAGAACTCGGTTCGAGTCACACACATCAATATGAATTAATTCGAGGGGTTCAGAGTTTCTAGTTACAGACTTGAAGGGTTTTTTAGTGTGTTTCCCTTGAACACAAATCTCACACTTGGATAAGAGGTCAAAAAATGATTTAGGAATAAAATTCAATTTGATCATTTTCTGTAAAGTTTGAAAATTGACATGTCCAAGTCGTCTATGCCAGACATCACAAGATTTAACAATTTGTATAACAGAAGACTCAAAATTTTATTAGAACTGGAATTGATTACATTGAGTTTGAAAAGGCCATTACAAATAAAACATTTTCCTATGAAAACATTACTCTTTATAATCACAAATTTGTTGGATTCTTTTACAATCCTATAACCAGCTCTAAGAAGAAGAGATTCACTAATCAGATTGCAACGGAGAGAAGGAACATGATAAGCACCTTGCAGATGTAGAGCTTTCACAAAAGTCATGGTGAGATCTATACGTCCACTTTCTATTATTGGTTTAGTGGAGTCATCTGCTAAGCTTATGCTTGTTGGCCTTCTTATTTTGATGATGTTTAACAAACAATTTACTTCTAATATTGTTTGTCTAGTGTTTGTGTTTTCATATTTATTCTAGGCAAACAACGAGTTGGAGGTTGGATGGATTGCGCCATAACGATCATATCAAATGGAGGTTGATGGAATAGTGGTTGAAGCCTTACAATTCAAGTTAAAGGGACTTGGCAGGCGGCTAACAGCGACGGGGAGCGGCGAGCGACTGGAGAGGGTAGGGCGCTTGAGTAGCAACATCGGACTAGATAGAGAGAGATATGTAGGGATCTGATAGGAATGGGTTGGCTAGGGTTACAGTTATCTTTTGTTTGTAGGGGCCATGTATTGGAGACGGGTAGACACGTTACCAATATTCTTTGGCGTCAGCTTTTATTAACGACGAGTATTACCTCGTCGCAAATATATTTATTGGCGGCGGGTTAATGGCAATGGACGTCTACCCATCACCAATGTTTTTTTATTATTGACGGGTATGATGCCCGTCGCCATTACCCGTTGCCAAAAGCTGACTTTCTACTAGTGATATAGGCTGATGAAAGTAGTTGCTTGGTAATCAAATATTCAAAACTGCTTAAGAAATAGTTAAGATGTTTGTTAGAACTGTTTTAATGATCATTGTTAAAAACTAAAAAGTATACGAGGTATATAAACTAAAAAAAGCAAAAGCTGCTTTTAAAAACATTCTTAGATTGCTTCTAAAATCTTCCTCTTAAAAGAAGAAGCAGTGTGAATGTGACGCCCCTGGGTTCACACAAGGCTGCAGTCCAAGGTGAAACCA
>BQKN01001106.1:441340-457127 GCA_022839385.1 Asparagus kiusianus | reverse complement strand
ATATATATATATATTCTTTTTTTTAGAAATTTTTGAGAAATGATTTGTATATTTTGAGACTTCATACAAAACATTCAGTAAGAAAAACTTTCAATCATTGAGAAAGTGTCAAATATTGCTAAGTACAAAGCCGGATATCGAGAACGACATCAATTTCAGCATATAGCAGATCAGATGTGTCCGTCTTAACCCATAACACTTCGTAGAAGATATTACCCCTAAAGAAGAATTAACTTGCTGCCATGTCTAAAGTTGATGAGAGATGAGTTTGAACATAAAGCCTTAACTTTTAAAGCACATATAGAGAACAAAGAAGTACTCCTGCCATGCTACTTAACTACCCTTGAGAAAAGTGAATGTGTGTACAGTTCATATTGTTAGGAAACTTAAATCATTCCCTAAATATTGACTGCTATTGAATTTACTGTCAAATCTTAAATTAAGGAATTTAAGTTTGTAAAAAAAAAGTTGGCCAAGTTAAAGTTAGACTGATGATGGGAACCAAACCTTTTATATATGATACTTACCACTTTTTACATTTATCTCTTGATTTGGCTATTATACATGTTATGGTTAGAGCAGCTGAACGTGACCAAGGCTTTCTTAAATAATGGCAGTTTAGGTGACATATTTTTATGCATAAATAAAAGAGTTTTGAAATTATGCTAAAGGAGGAACGTATATCCTTTTTAAAGATATGGCAATATGGTTTGAGAACGTCCCATAAATAATATATATCGATATTTGATTCGTTTACAGTGGATAGTACGTACTGCATGAGTATGCTTGACAGTTTATCTACATCAGACTGCCTCCATTCATCCTTTCCCATATTTTGTTCATTGAAGCAAATAATACATTTTAGATTGATCAGTTAAAGAAAGCTGAAAGGTGACTTGAGTTGATTTATGAGAAGCTAACATGACTATTAGCATGAGTTTTCTCACCATATCATCCTTTCCCATATTTTGTTCATTGAAGCAAATAATACATTTTAGATTGATCAGTTAAAGAAAGCTAAAAGGTGACTTGATTGACTGCAACTTCTGCATTTATTATCGCCTCATTCCTGCTCCTCCAGTAGATATTGATGGTATTCGTAAACCTGTTTAAAAGATTTATGAGAATCTAACAAGAGGGGGAGGGGGGAATGCATTTTAAAAAGAAATTTGTTAGTAAAAAGAAATTTGTTGAAAAAGGTCTTGTGTGCTCTGGGATGAAAGATGTGAGAAAATCGAGACTACATAAAGCAAGGTTGCAACTAATTTTAGTGCAGAAATAATAAATGGGATACATATATTTTTACGTAGAAAACCCACTAAATAAATTGGGGTAAAAACTACATGCAAGAATAGAATAATTCACTATGAGAAATTTTTTAGGAGTTATAATATCTCTCTTATACAATGAGAAACTCTTTTTATTTTTCTCTCGCTCATTATTTAAAATTTGGAGATGTAGATGAACTCTAAAACCTACTCCTTTTATAGGCAAATTTGATTTTGCTATGTCAACAAAAGTGGCTAAGGAATTTCTTCATTTTCAGTATCGCAAATATATCTTTTTGTCAATAGTTACAGCTCTGTCTTTCGGTGCTATAAATTTTCTTTTCTTTTGTTAAAATTTGCGGCTCCATCCAACAATCTCCTACTTAAAGATTTGATTGAAAGTTAATCATATCTTTATACCATTCTTTATATCTTGCAATTTCCATATTGCTCACGTATCCGTCAGGCCAAAAGACGATTAACACCAAACAAATTTATCAGTATTGACTGTCTTTGTCAAAAAATCTGATAGGTTATCTTTGGTGTAAATTTTCTACATATCCACTGTTACTTCTTCCACTTTCTCATGAACAAAGTGGTAAGAACTTGAATGCGCTTTGTTTTTAATGAAAAATTAGATTTCTTACCAAAATGCACAACACTCTAACTGTCACAAAATAGAATAATTTTCTTTTGTTCATGTACGAGTTCATCCAATACCATTTTCAACCATATTGTTTCTTTACTAGGTTGTGAAGCAGCTACGTAGTCTGCTTTTGTTGTTGATGTAACCACAACTGATTACAGTTTTAAAACCCGACTTATAGCTTCGCTAGCAAGTATAAACACATACCCTATGGTGGATTTATTTTTATCATGATCACGTGCATAATCAGAATCAACATATCTAATGACAATAAAGTCTTATTTTTATGACATAATACAACATCTGAGGTCCCCTTAATGTACCTTGAGATCTTCTTTAGAGCATTCCAATGCTCTTTACCAGGATGCGCTATGTATTGACTAATTACTCCTACTACTTGTGTAATGTCTGGTCTTGTACAAATTATAGCAAGCATTAAACTTGCTATTGCTGATGCATACAATTCTTAAGACATTTCCATCCTCTCTTCTTCGTAGTTAGGACTCATACTGGATAATAACTAAAAATTAGTAAGAAGTGACTTAGAAATTGACTTACAATCTTGCATGTTGAAGCGTCACAAGATTTTTTCAAATAATTCTTCTGAAAAAGTCAAATCTTCTTATTAAAGTGAATCTGCGTCTCTAAAATCTTATTTGTAGATCCTAAATCATTCATTTTAAATTTTCTAACCAATTGTGTCTTTAATTTTTCTATACGATCTTTGTTGGAGCCTGTAACCAACATGTCGCCAATATACAACAATAAAATAACAAAATTATTTTCACCAAACTTCTTAAAATATGCCTAAGGATCTGCATTAAATCTGTTATATTCAAGACTCATGATGAATGAATCAAGTCTCTTGTACCAACACATCGGTGCCTGTTTTAGACCGTACAGAGATTTGTTTAACCTGCAAACCAATTATTTTCTTTAAAACCTTTTGGTTTGAGCATATACATTTCTTCTTCAATATATGCATAAAGAAAGATGATTTTCACATATAGATACTCTAGATGTAAGTCAAATATAGTACTCATAGCCATGACTACTAGAACTATTATAAGTCGAGCTACAATTTTTTTTAAAGTCAATATATTCTTTCTGAGCATATCCTTTCATTACTAGTCTAACACAATATTACTCCACTTGATCGTTATCATTTCACTTGATCTTATAGATCTATTTATTTCTAATAGCCTTTCTTCCTTGTGGGTGTAACACAAGTACCCAAGTCTTATTCTTATAGAGAGCTTTAATTTTTCTGCATTGCTGCCATCCACAAAGATATATTTATACTATTTATAGCTTCATCAAAAGTCAATAGCTCTTCATCCTCTGTTAGAAGACAATATACAACATTACTCTTTATAACATACTTTGAGTGCCAAGTCGGTGGTCTTTTCTTAAGAGTTGACCTTTAAACTTTTGGAGCCTCGGACTCGACTTGTGCTTGTACATCATGCCCTGGTTCTGCTATAAAAGAATCTAGATTATTTTTTACTTGAACATCAAAAGTCTCTGAGTCCTTCCTTGAACTTCTTTCTTTCTCTTCTCTTTGTAGCTTGTTCTCTAAAATATAACATCTCTACTGATTATAACGTTGCAGGAATTAGGATCCCACAAGCAATACCCCATTACTTCGTCAACATACCTCAAGAATATGTAGTTCTTAGATCTTGGATCTAGCTTTGTAATTTCTTGGGTATTGTACATTACATATACTGGGTTTTCAAATACATGGAGGTTTGAATAATTAGCTGGCTTGTCAGTCCACATCTCCATCGATATCTTCAACTCAATTACAATTGATGGGGCTCGATTCCCCCACCACATAACATGCGATTTTTACTAATTTTACCTAAAAAACGTTATCCATATCTGCAGTTACAATATTGCTCTTGTTCTTTCTAATAGAGTTATGTTCATCCATTCTACCACTCCATTTTGTTGAGAAGTATACAGAGTACTGATATCTTTTGATACTTTCTTACTTGTAGAACGTAAGAAATTCACTTTCTGTGTATTCTCCTCCATTATATATCCTTAAGCATTTGATATTCTTTCCAGATTCAAGCTCAGCTCGTGCTTTATAAGCTTGAAAGACCGGAAGCATATATTCCCTCCTCTTGATAGGGTAAACTCAACATCTTCTGGAGTAATCATCAATAAAAGATACAAAGTACTTTGCTCCTCCCATGGATGCAACTGGTACTAAGATACATCAGAATAATCTGGTTCGAGAATAGTCATATTTTTAAGACTCGATGTGTTAAACTTCAGCCGATGCTGCTTGCTTGTAACACAATGCTCACAGAAGAGAAGAGTTACTGATTTGAGCCTAGAAAGGAACCTCTGATTAGAGAGAATCTTCAAGCCTCATTTTAACATGTGATCTAGTTTACAGTGTCGCATCATGGTTAGTTCTTCTCCATGACTAGTTGATGCCACACATGAATCAGCTCCTGCAAGGTTTCTGTAGGCTGTCTAAAAATCACAATAGATAGCTGATTCCTCATCAAACACCAATGATGGAAGTTACAATCTGACGACTTCCAGAAGGTTACAATTTGTAAACTTTTACGTAGATCGCTAAAGGTTATAATCTGACGACCTTCACGACAACTGACGAAAGCTCTAATCAACAGCCTTCACAATTAACATCAGGAGTTACAATCTGATGACTCTCACATATCAAAGAGCTAAAGCAAAGATTACAAAACGATGATTTTACAACGTTCTGACAGAAAGAGACTACAAATTGACGGTCTCTTCAAACCAAGACGTGAAAGTCCTCTCCGCGTACCATCATCAAGACGCAACACCAATTTAACTACGGACGTAGGTCAAACCTGGCTGCAAACGTAGCTCACATTCAGCTCTAAACGCTGCAAACGTAGGTCAGATCCAGCTGCCAACGCAGCTCATGTTCGGTCGCAAATACAGCATCTAACTGCTGCCAACGTAGCTTCTAATAGCTGGCAACGCAGGTTCCATCTGTTGTCCAGCGTAGCTCGCAAACACTGCATTCAAACGCAGATTTCATTCCAGAATGCAGGATTTGCGTTTAACTCGTTCAAACACGAGCTGAACGGTTTTAAAACCGTTTCCCACGATCTGAGGGGATCACAACTCTACTCAGGAGTGATTTAAGGGGCGGTTACATCCCATTACCCCCACTTAGAAGCGAATTAAGGGGGCAGTTACACCTCTTAATCCTCTATAAATAACTAAAAAATCAGCTTAGTTCGGGCTGGTTTTTGGATGCTTCTCCTTGGCAGAAAAGAAGAGATCTTTAGCTTGTCTAACCAATTACGGTTAAGATCAATCAACTCATTAAGAGTTCTAAAACTTGCTTTGCAAGTTCTTCATAGCGTCAAATCGTGAGGAGGGGATACCGTTCCAGTGAAACAAGACGTCGGATGATCAATGAGAAGCAAACTCGACGCGAGCATTCGAGGGAGGCATCTAATCGCCACCGTGAAGAACCCAGAATTAAACAAAGGGGAGAATCCAGATCATTTTCTTCTCTTTTGTAACCAGAAAATCTAATTGTAATTGAGATTAAAGGAATACAGATCGATTTTTCTTCATTTCTTTTTTACTACAAATTTTCCACTCTACAGTTTCTCCCTTAAGCATATATAGATTTGTGACTATCTTTTCTCCCTTATTACAGCAAGTGCTCTTGAAGAAAATAGTGAAAACCCTAATGTTATTGCTGAGATAACTTAGGCTTATATAGGCCCCTACAAACACGATTTACAAATAAGCCCCTTTACATATTATTAATATGTCATCACTCCTCCTCAAGATAGGCGAAAGATATCCACTAAGCCCATCTTGTCACATCCTCTAATCATATCTACTGAGCTAAGTCACTTAGTCAGAAAATCTGCTGCCTGATCCTTAGTTGGAACATGACTTAACTCCAGTAATTCACTATCCAACTTCTCTTTAATGAAGAACCTATCGATCTCGATATGTTTGGTTCTATCATGCTGCACGGGATTGTTAACGATACTGATGGCTGACTTATTATCACATCATAGCTTCATCTTTGCTCTTTGATCTAGCTTCAGCTTCACCAGCATACTCTTCAACCATAACAACTCTGCAACTCTCAAGGCCATAGCTCTATACTCTGCTTCAGCTATTGATCTCGTCACCACTGACTGCTTCTTGCTCTTCCACGAGATCAAGTTGCCTCCTACAAAGATACAGTATCCTGATGTAGACCTCCTGTCATTAGCACAGCTAGCCCAATCAGAGTCACAGTAACCCTCAATGCTCACATGTTGATTCTTCCTGAATATCAGCTCTTTTCAAGGGGCATTCTTCAAATACCTCAGAATCTGATACACTGCGTCCATATGACCCTTCCTCGGATCATGCATGTAGTGGCTCACCACGCTTACTGCAAAAGAGATATCAAGACGTGTGTGACTCAAATAGATCAACCTGCTAACCAGCCTCTGGTATCTGTCACGATCAACTGGTTCTCCAGTCTCCGCACCCAGCTTGAACTTCTGGTCGATCGGTGTAGTTGCAGGTTTGCATCCTAACATTCATGTCTCTTTGAGAAGATCTAGTGCATACTTCCTTTGAGAGAGGACAATCCCCTCTGCTCCTCGAGCTATCTCTATCCCAAAAAAGTATCGAAGCAAGCCAAGATCTTTCACCTCGAATTCCTTATCCAGTCTCACTTTGAGTTGGGCAATCTCCTTCCCATCATCCCATGTAATAATCATATCATCCACATATACCGTAAGCATGGTAATATGGCCTCTATTTCGTCGAAAGAACATAGTATGATCGGTGTTAATCTGCTGATACCACATACCTATCATAGCCCGTCTGAATCTGTCGAACCAAGCACGAGGAGACTGCTTCAGCTCATAGAGAGACTTTTTCAATCTGCAGACCTTACCCACTATCCGATCTATGTCAAATCCTGGTGGTATTTTCATGTATACCTCTTCCACTAGATCTCCATGAAGAAATGCATTCTTCACATCTAGTTGGTATAACTTCCATCCATCATTTACTACCAGAAAGATCAATATCCGAACAGTACTCATCTTCGCTACCGGTGCAAAAGTCTCATCGTAGTCAATGCCATATGTCTGACTGTACCATTTTGCCACCAGACGAGCCTTGTAGCGCTCAACCTGTCTGTCTGAATTCTGCTTCACAGTGAAGACCCACTTACATCCAACTGCTCTCTTCCTTTATGGTAGTTTTACTAACTCCCAAATGCGGTTTTTCTCAAGAGCCCCTAGCTCCTCATGCATAGTCGTTTTTCACTTTGGATCCTTCTAGCAACCTACTAATTGTTAGGTACAATAACAGAGTCCAATGATACAATGAATGCTTCATGTGCAGGGTGGATGTTAGAATATGATACAAACTGTGCAAGATCCTAATCATATCTATCGGGAGGATTTCCCGCATTGCTGCGAGTAGTCCTCCGTACTGACATTGGAGTGGGAGGAGTAAGGATTGGAATGATATCACCTTGAGAGGAATCTAGTGGTGGTGTAGGTATCTCAGGAGTCGGGACAAGCGTTGTCAAGGGACTTGGCACCAGTGGTATTGTAGGTACTGTTCCTACAATTTGCTTTCTCTTCCTACTATAGGTAAGTAGTTCTCCCTGAACCGTAGGCCTAACACCTCCTTTCTCCTTCTCCTCCTCTTCTTCTTCTTCATTCTCTTGCTCCTCCTTAACCAATTCTCTATCCCAAGGAATCAATAGAGAAATCGATTTCTCCACATTATTCTCTATATTGTTTCACCTGCCTCTCATCATTCTCCCCCTCTCGCCTCATACTTCTAGTATCGGGCGAGTCACCAATGGATGAGGTTACCTCCCGGGTGTAATATAGCTCGAGTTCTCGAAAGTGCACATCCATGCTCACAAACAGCCTCTTCTCCACCGGGCTCCAGCAAACATATCCCTTCTGAGTAGCAGAATATCCCACAAAGATGCATTTTACCGCTCTAGGGGCAAGCTTTCTGACGAATGGCCTGTTGTCCTTCACAAAGCACACACAGCCAAACACCTTTAGTGGAAGAAGCCCACCATTAGCTCCCTTCAACGTCTCATATGGAGACTTCCAATCCAGCACTCTCGAGGGTATTCTGTTGATCAGCGCCACTGCTATCAACACTGCTTGCCCCATAATATTTCTGAAACATTCATGGAGATCATCATACTTCTAGCAACCTCTAAAAGATGTCTGTTCTTCCTCTCCACTACCCCTATTCTAAGCTGGTGTATATAGACATGTAGTCTGGTGCTGTATTTCCTGAGCTGACAAGTATTCCCTAAACGCTCTGTTGGTATACTTTGTCCTATTATCAGACCTTAATATCTTTATCACTGCTCCATATTAAGTCTGAACATACCTATAAAAGTTTTGGAAGCAATCAAATACTTCACTCTTATTTTTCATCAGGTATAACGAAGTAACACGAGAGAAACAATCAATAAAGGTAACAAAATACTTGTATCCATTCATAGAACTTGTGAAACAAGGCCCCCAAACATCTGAATATATCAGGTCAAATGCACGAGAACTCCTATGACCAGAACTAACATAAGAGCTTCTAGTAAGCTTTCCAAACTCACATGCATCGCACACAAGTTTTTGTTTATTTGCTTTCTCAAATAAAGATGGATACAACCTACTTAAAACACTAAAAGATGAGTGTCCCAAGCGCTGGTGATAAAGCATCAACATACTCTCAATACTCATCTCAGATCCTACTCATGCTCTCTCTACCATAGATACCAACGCTGAGTCCAGTCCTTCACGATCCAGGTACCACAGTTCGCTATTCCATATGCCAGTCCCAAGTCTCCGTCCTGTCTCCTTCTCCTAGAAGATCACCTTGGAAATGTCAAAAGAAATAATACATTTTAGTTAGAGTATGATAGCACTAATGGACAAAAGATTGACTGAAAAGGAAGGAGCATGTAAAACATTGGACAAGGTTACCGAATCTGTACAATTGACTATATCATTACCAACCACTGGCTAAAATGTACTATCAGCTATTTGGATACTATCAGTCGATGCTAGGTGAGTATATGATGAGAACTCACTAGCATTACCTGTCACATGTCGAGACGCATCGAAATTGACTATCCATTCTGATGACCTATCGGGAGACATAGAAGTAAGAGCATGTATATCATTAGTACCTTTGGTCGGATGAGCATAAGTAACAGAGTTGCCTCTGATGAAAAACGAAGTGGGTGCCTCCTCAGTCCTACTCCTCCTGTCTCCATCTCCTGCTACTCTCTGCTTCTTCCTAAGTATCTCTAGAAGCGCATGATCCTCATCAGTAAAGACCACCTCAGATGCTTGCTCTTCCTCTGCTACCATCAGATTCGCCCGGTTGCCTGCTCCTCTTTCACCTCGTCGACCCTCACGGTCATGACCACGACCTCTAAACTGTCCATGACCACCCGAATCTCCTTCCTTGGGTGGCTTGGTACAAGCATGTCTTAAATGACCCACTTCATCGCAATTATAGCACTGTCGAGTCTCCCCCTTGGATCTAGAGTTGGAGGCTATCAATGCTGACTTCACCACAGGAAGTCCACCTGTCTCCGCCTGCAGCCTAATATGAGTCTCCTCCTGAATCATGGTCGAGACTGCCTCCTCAAGTGTAAGAATCTTCGGCCGAGCTAGCAGTAATGCAGTCCTCTGAGCAAACTTCGATGCTAGTCCCTTGAGGAATATCATAGTCCTCTCCTGTAGAAATACCTCTCGATTCTTACATTCCGGGTCCTTACAGCTCGCCCGAGGTGAGAAGTGATCATAATCTATCCACAGGCGCTCCAGCTCTGTGGCATATCCCTGGACAGTCCTCTCTTTTTGAATTGTGGCGTCGATTTCTCCATTGATCTGGAACACCCTCAGGTTATTTTTCACCCCATCATAGGTCCTCCTCAACTTCTCCCAGACATCCATCACCTTCCTGATGCTATTTACTGTGGCGGCAATCGACTGGACTAATAAGTTGAGGAGCCAGATGTACACTAATATATGAGTGGACTTCCATTCATCTCTTCCAGCTGAGCCTTCAGCCGGCTATGTCATCTCTCCTGTCAAGTACCCCTCTAGGTTCCTCCCTGCAAGGATGTATCTTACCCTCCGTGACCAACTTAGCTAAGTAGCTGATCCATCAAGCTTCAGATCGATGGGTAGAAGCTCCAACTTTTTCGGTGGCCTTGTCGCACTCTCACCAGCCGACAACTTCATCAACTGTATCAAAGTTGAGACTTCCGCGGGGTTTAACTTCTTGATGATCTCCTCCATCGATCAGACTTTAGATCAACCACATGTTCTCCTTCCCTTATCGTGCGCAGTGAAAAATTCGGCAGCACTTCTGCTGTACAACAAGAGTAGGATCTCAACTAAATTCTTGTTTCTTAAAGAAAACAAGAATCGACAGTGATATATCTCAACACCATAAGATATACTCTTCCTCTCATCAATTCTAGGATTAAAATATCGAGGGAATCGAACAAGCTACACATTCTCTCATCAGTTCTATGACTAAGATGTTAAGGGAATCTAACAAGCTACACATCATCGGCTGTGGCTAGGGTTGCGGGCAGCGGGGTGCGAGGGGGTGCAGCAAGGGTTGGGGGACTGTGTAGCGGGGGCGACTAGTCAAAAGGGCAAGGGCGAGTGTGCGAGGGCAGCGGGGGTGTGCAAGGACAGTGGCGGGTGTGTGAAGGCAGCGGGGATGCGCGGGGGTGCGAGGGGGCGCTGGGCAAAAGGCAGCAGGCAGCGGCGTGCGAGGGCAGCGGGGGTGCGCGAGGGTGTGAGGGGACGCTGGGCAAAGGGCAGCAACGACATCTAGGGTAGCGGCGCATGGCGGTAGCGGAGGGGTAGGTTCGGCGGTGGCGTCTAGGGTTAGGGTTGGCGGCGGCTAGGCTCTGATACCATAAAGAAAATAGTGAAAACCCTAATCTTATTGCTGAGATAACTTAGGCTTATATAGGTCCCTACAAACATAACTTACAAATAAGCCCTTTTGCATATTATTAATATGTCAACAGCTCCTCTAATAATTTTCATGATTCCATTTTTCATATAGATTTTACATACAGACTCACCAATTGTCCTAAAGACTACAGATTCTTCTTCAAGCATTTCACATGTCATACATCTTGAATGGTGTGTATTGTACCGTCAAACATTTTGATTTTGATAGTGTCAATATTAGAAATTTCTAAGGCATGATCATTACTCATAAATACAGATCTTCTTGAGAGGTCACACGCCAAGTGGCTACAGAATCTAGAAGTCAGACATCAATAAACCTCTTTCTGCCTTTATCAACAGTTGTTATCCCTACTGTACAAAACTTCACCATTGGCTGATGTACTTACAACACATCCTTGAGATGTTGCTAGCTCTAAAGATTTTTTATCACCTCTCTTCTTATTGTGTCAACACTTTGATTTCACGTGCCCTTTTTTTCCACAGTTGTAGCATTTGATATTCATCTCACTTACTTGATTTTGATCTCCTATGGATATGACTCTCACTGGAGCCACCTTCCGTTGATCTTGCTTTCATCACCATCAGGGCTTCTACTTGTTACGAACTTTTCTATCTGGCTTTCTTATTCTTATATCGATATTCTTCCTCCAAAACAGCGCCTGCAATGTCGTTGAAGACTGATAGTCTGTAAGGATATTATTTGTTAAATTGATGATGAGCTTATCATACGAGTCAGGTAGACTTTGAAAAAGTTTTGCATATTCATTCACACTGATTGTATGCCTTAATATTATAAATTGAGAAAATAGCATGTTTAGGGTGTTGATATGGTCGGCCATCGATGTAGATTCACCACTCATAATGTAAAGTCCTTTTAAAGAAGAATTTGTTATGCAATGATTTGGTCTTATATAACTTTGTTAGTGTATCACAGTTCTCCTTTGCTGTTTTCTTCTCCTCTATGCTTGATAACACCCTCATTTGTTAATGCCAGATGGGGATTTGCAATAGCATTCTCGTCCATCTCGTTCCACTTCTTGTCATTTGTGATATTTTCTGGCTTTTCACCGATGACCGCTAAACAATTATCTTTTCTTAATATAATATTTATGTTTAACTTTGACTGTGAGAAATTACTCTCGTTGAATTTTTTTTATCTCGAACTTCGCCTTCATTGCTTCTATCATGAATTACAACTTCTACTATTTTCATGTGAACGGTAACCGTACTTATGAATGGTAACAGTACTTATAAATAGTATCTAGTGCAATCAAAGGGTAAATGATAATCTAACTTAATTTCTTGATGTGGAGGATCCACCTTTGGTGGTAACCATAAAACATATGATAAGCAGATACACGTACTCTAAGGCATGCTTTGATACCACTTGTAAGAAATCGGGACCAAATAGAGCAAGGTCGTAGCTAATATTAGTATGAAAATAATAAATTGGATACATATTTTTACATGAAAAACTTCCTAAATAAATTGGGGTAAAAACCACAAGTAAGAGTAGAAGAATTCATTATGAGAAAAAAAATTTAGGAGTTACAATATCTCTCTTACGTAAGGAGAAACTCTCTATTTTTCTCTCTTTTATTTGAATTTGGAGATGCAGATAAACTCTGTAGCCTGCTCCTTTTACAGGGAAATTTGGTTTCGATTTGTCGACGAAGGTGGCTGAGGAATTTCTTCATTTTCGGTGCCATAAATTTTTCTTTTTGTTATAAGTTGCGGATCCACCTTTCTATGGCGCAAATTTTGCCTTCTTTTGTCAAAATTTGTGGCTGCATCCAACAAAAGATGTATAACTTTTGTGTCTTCTCTTTGCTCCTTATTTTACACTTTTTGCTTCCTGGCAATGAGCAGCTGACAATGCAACGTATACTAGAAGGTGATATGTACCCTCTGATATTTATCATGTCGATATAAGCGAGTATGTTTTACCTCTAAAGATCATTATCAGGTAGCTAAAAGAATCTTAGATATGGTAAAGGAACTTTTGATGTTTTCTTGGAATCTGGAAGGTGGAGCAATAAGGTTGTTATCTCGTCTTTGATGATTCAGAATTGTGTTGGATATTTATAGGAGAAAACCATTCACTGGTGTGTTGTCCTTGGCTACTTAAGCTAGCAGCTATAAACATATCTTACACTATGAAGTTACACTACGTACCACAGAAATTAAATGGCACTAACTGATGTTATGGGCAGTTTTGTTCAAAATATTGTTGTTACTAGCAATCTCTCTCAGAAAAGATTAATACTATGAATAATCCTGTTGATATATTGACCCAACCTCTCTCTATTGCTAAGTTCGGTATTATTTGAACTCAATTTATACATGCCACACTTATGTCCTTCACGGCTTATATGGAGATAGTAGGGAGTTACCTAGGTTATCGTGAGGTGTCTTTGTGGAGAAGTCCAAGAGAATGAAGAAATTGTTATTTGCGTCTCTGGAATTCTACGGCTTAAATTCATTTGATTATCTATATTTTCAGAGAGATGGTAGAGATTTTGTGCAGAATTTTTGTAGAGGCTCAGCTGACGATACCATTATAGGCTTGGAAGATATAGTACATAAATTAATGAGGCTCGCATGATTTTGGATGATATTTCAATTCATCCAGAAGGTATATGTGTCAAGAGTTGACGAATGCTTATTTTCTGGCATCTGACATCACAACAGAATGTATCGGCTAGAGGTCTTCATCATGAATGTTAAGATTGCAGACATGAAGCTAACTCTTTGTCATCGTTAAATTTACAGTGTGTACTTAGCATCTGGGAAATTCTTAACGAGTCGTCTACCTAATCTGGCATCAACGGGTTGTGATATATAATATGTTGCCCCTGTTTTGATGTAATTATACAGCTCTAAGTGAAGATAGAAATACCAAACCGCACAGCAAAGTTCTCATCATCTTAGTTATCGTTCTTGACTCTTGGGTTGCAATGTACAGGAGAAATCACTGCGGGATCAGAACAAAGCGCTGGAGAAAGAGGTAAGCATGATTAGTCGCCCTTCTACCATTGTCTTTAAAGTTACAGTTTGTAATAGAACATCTATTTTTGTTTGCAGTTCTTAGAAAAGTCCAAGGCCAAAGCTCAGGCTCAACAAGCACACTGGGAGCAGCAGCAAAACCAGCAGCAGACAAGCTCCTCCTCACCTTCCTCTTTCCTTATACCTGAAAATCTTCCAACTCTCAACATGGGGTATCCTCTAACTTAACACTAGTCTCATCTTACGAAATTTTACACTTACTTACGTGTGATCGATCACATATATACATAAAACTTTCCAGACAGTTTCCCGTGTTACTATAAAATGAAAAGGAACTTGCTGCTATGATAACTATACATTGTTAGTGGATGACTCAAATAACTATTCTTACTAGAGTTCGCATCCTGAGTCTGAATGGGACTCCTGCTTGGTCTATATTTTGGAGCAATGTGTCCTATGAATAGCCCTTCTTGTAGCTCTGTACATTGTGTTCTACTTTTGTTTAATTTCTCTACAACTCCTGGAGTTTTCTTAGACAGGCTATATGTGAGAGTAGGGTGCATTTGGGTAAGTAGCTGAGAGGTCTTCATAACTTCTGTATTCCCCTTGGTTTGTTAAGGAAAGCCACATACCTCCAGTGATTGTATCTCTGTGTTTTTCTTTCTCGATATCTTTTGTGCATGCGTGGTGGTTTTTTGTCTGTCATGGGGATCTGTCGTGACATATAGAGCCGATAATGTTAACTCAGATCCGTGTTCATCCATTTGATGCAGTACGTACCAGGCACGAAATAATGAGGAAGACGAGGAAGCAGCCCAGCCTCAAGTGCGATTAGGCAGCAGCTTGCTGCCTCCGTGGATGGTTCGCCATTTGAATGGCTAGAACTTCCTCAGAGAAACAGCATTTTTCTAACAGTCTTCAAAAAAAAAAAAAAAAAAAAAAAATTGGTGTTAGCGGTAACACAAGAAAGCACGGCAGTTTCCACAATTCGTGTAAATAAAACGTGTTATATGTATCCCTGGTGTGTGTGCCTCAATCTCTGACAAAAATGTTCTGGGATTTGAGTTCAAATGTAATTTTATCCTGTAATGCTTTTCTCATTCGGTTTGACTGCTGGAACTGTTGGGAGTGAAGTATTTTCTGCGCGTAATAATATTATCCTTTTCTTACGTACATAAAAAGCACAGACGATCAGATCTAATGTTTGTATTATATCTGCATCATAGTACTTCCATGATGAATATATGTACATTGAATGTTCGGTTGAACCATGTAGGTTATACAAATACAAAACAATAATTAGTCGCTCAAACCATCTAAATTACTATTAGGTCTTCAATTCTTTTAAGATGTTTCAAAATTAGTTGAGGAAAGCTGTCATTAAATCACCCTACTCTTATAACTTGCTTCAAACTAGTTCCTCCAGTCAAGGGCAGCAATAGAAAGTTATAAAACCTGGGGGGTCTAATAGCAACTATAATGATTTGAGGGATTAATTTTAAAATACTAAAGATGTAAGGGAGGACGTTGAAAAAACCTCAATTTGGAATACACGCATCGTATGTATGCGAGCGTCATAACAGGAAAATATAGCCTTAATGGTATTTTTCCTTCGTAGAAAATTCTAACCCAAATTTTTAAAGTAGAGACAAATATACCATTAATTATAAAGACCAAATCTATTTATATAGTCCACGGTCTTCTCCATGCGGACAAAGGAGGAATTTTCAAAACAATCCCGTTTACACTTTTAATCTCAAAAAAAAAGACCCGTTTTCAACTTATTTTCAGAAACCGACCTGGTTTCAGCCTCAGCGCTGAAACCAGGTCGGTTTTTG
>BQKN01001106.1:404984-440940 GCA_022839385.1 Asparagus kiusianus | reverse complement strand
AGGGGGGGGGTCAAAGATGGAAAAAATTGAGATGGGTAAGGTAGAGAATAAGCTTTGGTTGTTGTTTATTAGGGATTTGAAAGAAGAACGAAATTCTGCGTAATCTTTCCTGAAGACCCAACCAAAAAAAAAGAAATTTGTGTATATGTGCATGTAGATTTAAGATGCTTGAATTCGCTAGAGAACCACAAGCATGGTAATTAAAGCTTCAAACTGGAATTTGAGTAATGGTGCTTTTCTGCAATTTTAATTCTAATCAAAATTGAGCTCAATGTTGTGTTATCTATTCCAACTTCACCTCATGGAAAAAGGCTAAACTGGTGGGAGCAGGACTACTACTAGGGACGGTTAAACATCAATAATAGAAACTCTGAACAATCCCAACTTTATTAGGTTTTAGATCAACATATTTAGTCTTGGGCAAAAGCATAGCACTAGGATATGTCCTCGGCAGGCGACACCGCAGTTAGGAAAGTGACTCCTTTGTCAATGCTGAGTCCTCAAATAGCCACTCACAATGTTACTCTGTTAGAGAGGTATGCCTTCCACAGGTATTATCTGTAGTTTGGAAACATCACTAACTACGAGCATCGGTCATCCCACACTCATCTCAGTTGATCCATTGATTGCTACACTGTTTTTTACTGAGTTCATTAATTTGTCTGTCTATTTTGTAAAGTCCGTTGGTGGCGTTTACCTTATATTTCAAGAGAGAGACACTTAGAAGGCGGCGCATGAGATACAAATTTGGTTTTTCCTCGTGAATAAAAAATGGATCATCTGCATGTTTAAACCTTAAAGTATAAGTGTGTGTACATGTATGTGCGCGTGTGTGTGTGTGTGTGTGGGGGGGGGGGGGGGGGGGGGGTATTCTTTAAGGTTTAATATGCCACCTTATGCAATTGCGACCGACACGAGATTGCTCACAAGATTAAGGCTCACTTATGTGTGGATCACTCATTCAGTGATGAACTCTTGCCATCATGTAATGCGTCTACATTCTTACCAATGAGGAGAAACTGAGATGGTGTTAGAACTTGCAGATATCTGATGTCACTTCTTTTAACAAAGATATTATGATGACATCCTGAGCTCTTGCAGATACATAATAACCATGACAAAGAAGCATGTACAAATTGATATTAGCTCAGACACCGTCTGCCCATGGTGTTTTGTGGGTAAGAAGAACCTCGAAAAGGCTATTGATATGTCAAAAGACCAATTTGATTTTGAGGTAATTCTCTTCTGGGCCTAAATTTGTCACAGTTCTGAACCTTCCCGTTCCTCCTTCAATCACATTCAACTACTTGCTCTTCTTTTCCTCCATTTGGTAGGTGAGATGGCATCCATTCTTTCTTGAACCTTCTGCACCAAAGGAAGGTATTAAAAAATTGGAGTTCTACTATAAGAAATTTGGAGCTGGCCAATTTGATCGGATGGCACTTCGAATGACAGAGGTTCTTCCCTAAACTATTGGTTTACGTAACAATGAATTTTATGAGAATCATGCCAGTAGATTTACTTACCCTGGGTAACTTTTCCAGATATTCCGGAGCCTTGGATTTGAATATGACACTTCTGGACTGACGTAAGTTTTATTGCATATATCTTTAGGACATAGCATGCACATGTACAAGGCAAGTCCGTAAGTAATGTTGAATATCCTACTTATTGCAGGGGGAGTACTTTAGACAGTCATAGGCTCATTACTTTTGCTGCAAAGCAAGGTTATGACAAGCAAAATGCTCTCGTAGATGAGTTGTTTCTCAACTACTTTTGTCAGGGAAAGTATATAGGTGACCGGTGAGTAAATTTTTATGAAGTTAAGAAGTAGTGGTCATGATTATATACAAATATGAACGGTTAATTAGCTGCCTCACTCTGCCTTGATTAGTTTGTTTCCCTATTTAAAAAGGCAGTTTTTTTTTAATAAACCAATTGATGAACAGTTTGGATTTTAGTGTTGCCTCTATCTGTCTAGTGGCCTGACACCATGCTGTGATGCTCAACCTTAATATCAGGTCATGGTATTATTAACGCTCTTCTAAGACATTTTACATATGACCGGATTAATTCATACATCGATAATAATAAAAGGTAAAAATATCTCTTAATTTTAGTTAAAGATTTTGTTTTCTCTCAAAAAAAAATTCTAATGCATGCTTGTTGTACCATATATAATCTTGATCAAGATGCTGAGATGCTAGACAAACTAATAACGTCAAATGTGGAGAGTTTTGCCTAGTTGTAGAGGGAACAGTCATCAAAACTGTTGCTTTTTTATGCAGGCAAGTCCTGTTGGATGCTGCTGAAAAGGCCGGCGTAGAGGGGGCAGCAGAGTTTCTTGAAGATCCTAACAGGGGTCTTAAGGAGGTTTATTTTATTTTATTTATTTAGCTCTTTAAGCCATTCCTTTCTATTTTCCTATTGGCATATTTAATGGATTGATTTGTTTTGTAAAGGTTAATGAAGAATTTGAGAAGTACTCTTCACGCATCTCAGGAGTCCCATATTTTGTGGTATGAGAGGTTTCATATACCATCTAGATTCACTGAGCATTATGGTGCCATTTGTTTAGCTTTAATGTTTATATTTTCTTTTCCCCAACTTCATCCTTTTTTTTTTCCTCCTCCAGATTAATGGGAAGCATGGGCTCAGCGGGGGCCAACCTCCCGAGGTTTTCCTGCGAGC
The DNA here is from genome assembly GCA_022839385.1 of Asparagus kiusianus. Lineage (NCBI taxonomy): Eukaryota > Viridiplantae > Streptophyta > Magnoliopsida > Asparagales > Asparagaceae > Asparagus > Asparagus kiusianus. Next base: position 438,249 of record BQKN01001106.1, on the reverse strand, counting down.
ATTTCAAGCAGTTGCAAATGACACCAATGCTGCCTGAGCGTTCTTCTCAGTGATTGTTAAATGAACAAGCAGGGTGCTATGACAAACTTTGGGGCCTCACTTTTAATCCCTTTCCTCTTTATGCATGAATAAATTCACTAGACCGTGCCCTTGCCTCGTTGGGTTTATCTCTCCTCACACCACCACCATTGATGTCCGCTGTGTTTCCATGCATGAATTGTTAAAGTCATATGTGACCTATTCGCGTTTAATGTGTCTGTTTGCTTGTACGCTATCCGCGTGTGTGTAAATGAATAAAATCGCTCTTATCTATATAATGTATTTGTAGCCTCAGGCATCTTGCTCGAGCTATTACATGCGAATTACAGCATTTACTTTATCACTATGATACATCAAATAGCTGTAACCGAGTTCTGTTGCCAGAAAAAAGTTGCGAAACTAACAGCTCAACAACAACGGAGGTGCGGGTTAATCCACATTTCTATGAGAGGTGTTTGTGAATTGATTTAAGCTTTCCACAAAAGCTGATTTTCGAACAGAAAACGTCTGATGATTTACCTACTGTACATCCGCTCGACTCTTTTCTTGGAGCATCACTGACGATCGCAGGCTCAAACCCTGAAAATAGAGGTATAACTAGGTGCACATCTTAATCTTAAAGAAACAAATAAATAAAATTAAGAAGCTGGGAAGAAAGAAAACTAGCTATAACTTTGCTCCAGCTCTTCTCGAGGCTTTCATCATTTGAGCGAAAGCGTGCTTACGGTCAGCAAAACACATTTATGTTGAGCCCTGTAATAACGTCCATTAGAATAATCCATGGTGCAGAGAAAATCACGACAGGCTGTTTTCAGGCTGGTAACGTTGCTGGTACTGAAATTCATGATACTTGTTGCCGCTTAGGATCACGCTCTGTTCTTCTGTGCGACACTTCGACTCCATGACAGCCGCAAATTAGATACGAAAAGGTCTTGTTATAACAATCTTCAGGATGAAGTTCGACAGAATCGATTTAAGTTTAAATACTCATGAGTCGCATCTTACAAGGACGCTGCCAACATTATGAATCACTCCAGTAGCTATATATATGTAGGGGCCAGAAGAGATTAAAGACCCAAATGTTTTTTCATAGCTCAAATAAATGAGCACAAGAAGAAGAAAAACACCCAACAGAAGGCTGGTGAATTTAAATTTACAGTCTGGGTAAGTACTTTTTCTGTTACATATTCTGCATAAACCAAATTATTTACAGAAAAATTATGTATATTATAGTTAATCACCAAGCGCTCCAGAAAGATTTGGTTTTCGAATGCCATCAATTTGTTTCACTGAACAGCATAACCTGTAAGCAGCAAAAGGTTACGTACATTAAAAGAATAGCATGGTCGATGACAATAAAAAGATAATAGGAAGATAAAGGACAGCAGAGAGAGAAAATCTCAAGTGTTCCTTTCAAACAGAAATAAATAGCATGATTCTATTACCTTCGGTAAATTAGTAAGAGAACACACAAAATAAAACAGCTAAGTTATGACTTATGAGTGAAAGTTTACTGTTACATGTTTTGTGTTTAGCCGGAGTCGTATTACAAGAAGCCTAGGCACCGAAATTAATAAGAGCAAAAGCTATAATTTGGATAACAGGTATAGTTTTCTTCTCATAAAACCACTTAAATTATACTGGTATTACTGAATTGCAATGGCCTATCTTACCTCAGCCTTCAAGTCTGCCATGAGAAATTTTCACTCAAACTCGTCAAAGAGGGGACGGTTACCTTTGTCACTTTCTCTATTCCTTCAGATTTTTGGAATAGACGGTATACTGACTTGTCAATGCATGAAAGGAATAAAAAAAGAAAGAAATTGCTAGAATCAAAGTATTATATCATCCGAATGAATTAGCATCGCAAGGGACTACCAAATCCAAATCACTTGAATTTCTGACCACAAATAAGAAAGTTGGAAGCTCCTTATATCCTTGAAGTGCAAGAGGGTACAATTCACCATTCTAAATATACAAGACATTTTAACAGAGAAGATGAGGCCATTAGACAGCTCAGCTATCAGCAACAAAAATGTAGTAGTTTTATTTTTTCCACTCTAGAGTTAACCACTTAACCTAGGTTTTTATTTTGTTGAAATGCAAGGAAAAAGGTCTAGATTATAAATAAAAAAAAAGTAACAAGATTAATGATAAAAATCCATGAGAGGTGTCAAAATGGCAAAACCACGTGGCTTGTTGTAAGATATATATTAGAAGTCCAATAACACTTCGTTACATGCAACTATGACCTAATTTTCACAAACCTCTCCTGTTAACCTTAGTTTTGGATCTACTGTATGTCTCACTTATGATTGGGAAAAAATCAATATAACCATATCACAGACTTAATGAAAAGTGACAGTAGAACTGAAAAGAATCAAAGCATATAACGGAAACAGATAGGATAAACCAGTTTACCTTCCCACAGACAGGACATGCTTCACTTCTTTCCATCCACTCATATATGCAACTCAGGTGGAAGTGGTGAGAGCACTGCATCATTATTCTTGGGTTTTCCGCAGTATACTCTGCAATCCAAATCAGCTGAGGTCACTGCCAGATTAAGCTCAAATTGATGGTAACAAATAAAAGATCAATTTTTTGTTTGACAAAGGCAGCCTAACTTCAGCATGTAACATACTAATTGTAAATAGATTCTAATTGATACTGATTGGTAAAGTTACTTTGTAGAAATCGTTAGGCATGAGGCATGATGTCTTTCATAGTATAGGAAATGTCAAAAGCAATCTGCTGTACAATTGCTCTGTTTTGTGGAAGTGTGGAACTAATATTTGCTCTATATTGCTCTGTTTAAATAAAAAAAGGGCTTTTTCCTAGTAACCACCTTAAAATTGGTTAATTATAAGAAAATTTCCTTTTGTTTTCAATCTATACATAAACTACCTTTAAAGTAGATTTTTGTTGCAATCAGCTACCTTTAAAGTTGACTCATTTAGTGTTTAGATCTAGTTAGACTACAACTCACATACCTTGAACTTAAACTTTTTTAAGCTTTTTTTTTCTAGTAAAATTTTGATTGAGAGGTGGTTGATTGCTAAAAAAGGACACTTTAAAGGTGGTTTACGTATAAAATGAAAATGAAAGGTTGTTTCCATACAATTACCCTATTTTTAAGGTGGCTTCTAGGAAAAACCCCTAAAAAACTAATTTCTTCAGGAAGTATATAATTTCAGTTAATAGTTATTTAATGTTCTTAATTGTATTTCACTATTAATTTTCATGAAGTACTTTTTTCCGGAACCTGCACAGCATGTGCGGGGAATATTAGTAAATCAAAGCCATGAGCTTACATGTAAGGAAATAGCCATAACTGACATGGATACACAAAAATATGAAAAAATCTTGACTGCAGATAAGACACCAACAGTATACAATTTCCTAGTGTTTGTTTCTAACATCAATACAATTATACAACGCTTGCAATAACTGTTAAGTTTGCTAAGCACTCTCATACTTCTGTAGAGTACATGGTACTTTCTCATGTCATGTTTTCAAAGTAGTCGTTATCATTATACACATTGCCTGTCTAACCTAGAAAAGTGATGAAACATAGAAAATAAGGCTAGTGTCCCTCTAGATGCTCGATGCAGGATACTGTTCAAACCTGAACCCAACAAACTGATACAAAGATAAAAAACAATTTTGGTAGTATACCTTCAAGGCATGTTGGACACACATCTTCATCTTCAGATGACGAAAAGATGTACATGGCTCCACTAGTAACTTCCTGGGATGGGAATTTCAGAGAGGACTCAGAAAGACATAATTTGGAGAGCTTGTCATTATCAGACGCATTCAGCTTGTTTCCAATGCCTAAATATTCAGTGGTACTGTTTCTTCCCCGGAGTCTTTCAGTTTCCTCATGTACATGGCTTGAGGCCTTTTCACCCCTTGATATGAGCCCTGTGTGCTGACAGTTTGACCTGGAGCATCTAGGATCATCATAAGCTAAAGGCCTCGGAGGAGGATGATATGAATCTGATATAGACCTATCTTCAGCTACACCAGCTCGTGAAGTTGTCTCTTGCACAGATGAAGAGGTATCACTCACATACGCTCTCTGGAACAGCACATAATACTGCAAAAATAGAGAGAAATGCATTGGCAGTTGTAGTATAATTTTCAACAAACTATAAATACACCTGTTACTGAAAACCATTTTCAAAGTACATAGATTTTGTAAAATTTTCTTTTCTTTTCCAAACCATAACATATTAAAAGAATTATGAAACCTTTAAATCATATATAAGAAACAGAACACCGTTATCATAACAAGAACAGAAGACATTTATATTAGTTATATATAAAGGCATTTAAATTAGTTATATATAACTGTAAAACAATCGCAAACAATAACAAAAAGCTAAGGATTGTAGAGCAACTACCTCACACCATTATCAGTAGAAAATAAATGGTCGCAACAGACAATTTCAACTATGCATGATTACGTGCAAGTTTGAAGATTTTCCAAAATCTTTAATCTGTGATCAAAGTAGCAGTTTTTAAAAGCATCAAGGAAAAAAGCTCTCCTACCTAGAAAGTCATAAATTCTTTAACCAATAAAAAAAAACTATGTTCTGTTTTGGAAACCTGACCATTGATATTAAAGCGCAAGTTATACTTAAATAGACATATTAGCTTCTATATTTTAAGGAGCTGAAAGCTGAACCTTCAGGACAAGCAATGACAAAAAAGAGGTTTGAGGCCATCCATGCATAACTTAACAGGGAAAAAGGGGTTAATTCACAATTGGTTCGTGACCCGTGATAGAATCACCATCACCACTTATATCTTCTCAGTAATATAGATCAATAGGGAAAAACAATTCTAAATTGAGAAGATTATGTGAAGCAATGATAGATTAAGTAATTATAGCTTCATTGTCAATTAAACAAGAACTATCAATGTCAATGAGCTGTTAAGGAAACTCTGGGTTAAACAGGGGATGCAATAAAACCTACAAGATTATCAGAAGGCAAGACAGTCTATCTCCCTGTGCTCTTGTAACTAAAGGAGCTAGTCGCAACCGACAAAATCTCCTAAAATACCAAGAGAGTCTAAAAGAGTTTAGACATGACTGAGATTAGCAAATGCTCAATGATAAGCAGTGAACGTGCGTGTGTAGTGTGCATTTGTGTGTCTGAGTATGAGGAGATGACTAAGGTAACAATTGAAAGACAAAAACAAAAAACATTTTGATTGAACTACACTAATATTTGCTGATGTCCATTTTCAGGATGGCAAGCTGAGACTCCAAATCCCCATCCTCTGAGAGCCATCCAACTCATTAGCAAAACTTCTACGCTATACTATAATCAACTATATCTGAAGCATAAACTAAAAATGTTAATAATGTGCAACTTTTCATCCAAGATCCGACTGTTAGAGGAACAATTACTCACATAGGTATGAATGTGCTATTAATTTAATAATTGATGGACAAAGGAGTTTAAAAACTTTTGATGATATCTGTGGTAAAGCATGCTCTTCTTCTATATCCACTAATCCACACAATGTAGAGGGGGAGGAGGTGACAGTCATAGTATGACTTGGGACATATACCGGCTCAAAGGAGAAACCTCCTAAAAACAGACAGAATTTCCCGATAAGTTTTAATTGCCAATATTATGCATAATGACAACCGTAAAGAAAGTGGCTCAAACAATCTTAGACAAAGTGATCTACACAACCTAGAACCAAAATATGTTCAAACTCTATGGGGACCGTCTGTATAATCCATTTAATATTAACCGACCCTAAGTGGAATGGAAATGAACACATGGCACGAGCATGACACGGATATGTGACACAAGTATGCCACGGATACGGGATACGAGGCATGACATTTCTTTTTTTCATATTCATTTTGTATCCATATATGTTTTGTTGTACCCGATTCATATCCTTATTCTTTCGGCATATATGGGTATGTTTTTTTATCGAGACATATATGTATTCAAATCCGTATTTGTATCCGTGATTAGCAACTGGATACATATATGAAAAGAACCATACCTGATCCGTATCCGATCCATTTGCACCCCTACCTACCATATATTCTATGACTTCATGAAACGAAACATATTTAGATATTCACTTTGAATCAAAATAACTAGCTATACATTTGCACTTATCATAGTCGTGTACCAACCAGTAGAATTTCCCCCCATCTTTAGTGTATACTTGAAAGTAGGTACCTTATGTATCAAACAAGTCATGTGAGCAAAAAAAAAAGTGCTTTAAGTATGGTACACGTGTCCAAGAAGTACGGAAACAAGTGTCCTATAGTAAGATCTGTATCGTTTTGGCGAAAACACGAGTAAGTAGTCAACATGTACCCAAGAAAGTGTAGCGCCTGGCGCACCAGTTGGCGCGCCCGACACAGATGCAGTTGCACAACAAAGAACTCATGCTATGTGCATGGCCTAACACTGTGAGAATAAAATCAGTTCTTTCATAGAGGAAATGACGGGCATTGACGATCATCCCCTTCAAATGTGATGTCGCATGAAATGCGAGTTAATATACGTAGGACACGTGCATTTGCATGCTTGTGGTAAATATTCTAAATCAAGCAAAGGTCCGAAATAGAAGGTTACCCTGCCGCTCCTCTTATTCCTCCATATATACAACATCAAAAATCTACATTTGATACTAAAAATAGGATGCTCACCAACTGCTGAGTCAGCGCCGAGCAGACGCAATTCCTCAACACCGGAGGTTCAGGGCTTTGCCGGTCATGGTCATCATCGTCCTCATCGTCCACATGAAAACAGCTAAAGGCGCAACCCATTCGCCCAAAAAAAAAAAAAAGAACCGCCCTAGAGCCTATCTAGGGTTTTTGTAATTCCCCCAACCTACTCAATAGAAAACAAGCGGAATCGATTAGCTGAGCAGACGAACGTGACGTCGAAGGGGGCTTTTCTAGGGTTTTTGATTCGAGAAGGTGCGCGCAGATAAATATCTTAACGGAGAATCACTGAAAGATCTCTGAGGATCTAGCAAATAAAAACAAAATTTAGGAGGAGAAGGAGAGCAAATTTAGGAGGGGAGGGGACGAAAAAAAAAAACAACCTTTTGAAATAAAAATCCAGCGGGGGAAGAGTGAAATCGAGCAAAGAAATCGGGCGGATTTACCCGAGATCGCTAGAAAATGGGGTAAAAGAGCGGGGAGAAAATATTTATAGGGGGAGATTTGGTGGCGATCGCAGCGAGAACAAAAGAATGCGATGACATTTTTATTTTTATTCCTCTGCAACCAACAATTAGCGCTCTATTAGCAGTCGCTGGTCAGTCGTGCTTTATATTAACGACTGCTACTCATTAAATGCTTTTTTTTTTTTCGATATTAGTCCCTTTACGACCCTCGCGCATTGGAAATTTCGCTCAGGAACTGATTCGAATTATGAAGGGTTTAAGGGACTAATGCCTAGGAAAAAGCCCCTTCATTATTAGATTAGGAAAAGAGATGATCTTAAGGAAGATTTTTAGTATTTGCACTCTTTTATAAGGGATGGGAGGGTGTGATTGATTTGGAGCGTGGGAGTACTACTGTACTAGGGGTTGTTTGGTTCACATGAAATAGGCTTATAACGGTAAATATAGTAACAAAATTTATATTTATAGTGCTTGGTTTACATTAAGATAGTTGGCTATGGTAATTGGATTTAGTTTTTGTACAAGTAAGATGTAGAATTTGTTGTGGCCAAATGGCCGCAACAAATGTTGAAAGTTTGCATTAACCAATAAACTAAAACCATGTTAGCAAATTACATAATTCTACCCCAAAATTGTTGACATTTTTCCATTTTCAGATAAACAAACACTTCATTACAATGGATATGCATTACCCACTACAAAAAATTGCCAATCTAACAACTTTTGCAGCTAACCAAACATTAGATTTTAGTTTTAAAATACATTCGCCACAACAAAAAATATAGATATCCAAATGACGAATTTGATGTTTATTTCATACAATAACTATTAAGTTCTTTATGACTCAAATCAGTTGAGAAGCATGATTGGATTTGGACTCTAATTAGGAATAGTTATATTATCCTAATTAAGATTGGATTGAATGAATTAATTGAATTGGGAAATCCAATTAGGATTTAAGTTAGAGTTCTAATAGGATTGAGCAAAATCAATCTCTATATATATTGTATTAATCAATGGGTTTAACAAGAAGAAAACAGAGAGATATCATCTATATTCCACCATTGTTAGGGGTGTGTAGTTTCAATCTCTTGTAATCTCTTCTCAAAAGAAATAAGATCTCCCCCTTCTCCCCGTGGACGTACACGGATCATCTTGATTGCGTAGAACCATGTTAAATCTTATTGTTTTTGCTGTTTGTATTGATTGTTTGGTAGATTTGGGGTTTCTTAATTGATTGTTTAAGTTTTATCTTCAATGGCTTGCATACTCCAACAATTGGTATCAGAGCTACTATGGCGACCAAGACGATAGCGACCATGTTCTAGGTGGAGAAATTTTACGGCAAGTCGAATTTTCTCTTGTGGAAGATGCGCGTCACGACGTTACTAGTGAAGGAAGGGGTCCACCGATCCCTAGAAGGTTTTGAGAAGAAACCATCCACTTTTAGTTTTGGGTATCAAAGTTAAACAAACATGTAAACTCTAGGGCGTCAAATTAAAAAGATGTAATTTTAAGGATAACAAAGTTTTGAAATATATAAATTTTGGGTATCAAAATGTCAGAAAAACTTTGGAGTATCAAAATTTAAAAAGCCATACGTAAACTTTACAGTAACAAATTGCAAATAACCTTAGTATATATCCTCTCACACTCTTAACTTAGACCTTAACAATCATAATTTACGTTTATGAGATATACGATTTGACTTTGCCTAATTTATCGATGGTTATTCTTATTGCTGGATTTTTTTAAATATTCTATATTTTCTTATTATGGAATTTGTTATGTCAACTAATCATAGCTTTTATTTAGTAGATCCTACAATTATAATTTATTTATATAATTTCACGCAAACAAATACCTTTTATTGTGTGTTAATGTTATTGATCCTTGTAACAAATTTATCCTTGACAACCAAAAATGTGGATCGTTTATAGGAGTAAACTTCCCATCATAACATCATGGGTCCCTCTAATCTGAGTCATACATGGGTCCTGTAAATTACTAAAAATATCTTCAGGCCGAAAGTTCATTCGGCAGTTTTGTACTAATCACGGCCGCTCTTACTCATCAGTATTAGTCATCTTTTCCCCCTTTCTCTTTTTAACGTCAGAATAAGAGGTGGGCCCTTCTCATTTTGTTGTTATAAATGATAATGGTACAGATTAAGTTACCTAAAGTGCACGCAAGAATCATCATTAAAAAAAACCAAAAATCTTTATCAAAATTATCGGCGTTGAAAGGCTTCATTCGATCAAGTGGACCTACCTATTCTATATTGACCAAAGGCTACACGGATTAATTAGGTGGAAGAATAGTCATATCACACTCCATTTAAAACAGTGAGCTCGGAAACAACTTTTCAATGACTATATTATCTTTATTTTTTTATAATACATTATATTACTAACTAAACTAAATTAATTATCGTTGTTAATTAGTTATACTATATGTCACTTCAAGTTTGTATAATTTGGTCCCTAAACCTTCTAACATTATTATAAAAACTCTACATCATATTAATTATTAGTAATTGTAATAATATATTAATAGATAATTGCACATCAATAAAGCATATATGGAAAGAGTAGAAAACATAGAATTGTTCTAAAATCACTCATATAGAAAAATTATAAAGAGCATTCTTATGTTTATGTGACATGACAGAAGGTACAAAATAAAATTTTAGAAAACATTAAGATATTTAAGTGTAGCAAGATACAAGTTGGGATACATAAGTATAATTTTGGTAAACTATAAGTTATTTAAGTTCAGTTAAATCTATAAAAAAATCAAAACCTTTGTTATCTACAAACAATAGTATATAATCTCATTGATAAATAATATTCATCATACAATATGAGGCCAGATGCTTAGCTTATTTACTCCTCCATACTTAAAGGAGGGTCTAAAAATTATATACTTCGCTTAGAATACTTTAGAATAGGCTTTCGAATGATTACTACAGGGTGATGGACATGAGATAAATATTGAACAAATAAAATCCATGATATCAGATTGCAGAAATCACGAATATGTATAGAATACTAGGCATTATATGAGATAATTTCATACATAACATAATATTGTAATATGAAATCTAACATATTACTTAATTTTAAACATAACAATTTGCATCGAGATATATGCTTAAGATTTTTGAGAGCCGATAATGCAAAAATTTTGGAGAAGAATTGCTGCTTTTGTGGGTTTTAGATGTTTCGATTTTGTTTCCCAAACATGATTCAAACCCGAGCCCACAATCGAATTAAAAATGACACAATTATTTTGATATTTTCAAAGGGATATATCAATCATATTTTTTATATCGGTCTATCAAAACAATCACCAAATAAAAGAAAACATTAATATAAAACTTTATCGAGATAAAGTTTTTAACCCGATATATCGACCGATGTAACAATATATCAACTGATGTTTAATACAATGCCTATAAGAGCAAATATGTGAAAATTATTTAAGGGAGCATTTGGCAACCGTGGTGTTTTTGTCGTTTCTGTTTTTTTCCAAAAAAAACAATGAAACGCGTTTGGCAACCGGGGAGTTTTTTGACTTGACCCTTTACAAAATCCAAAAAATAAACACTTTTCTCAAAAAAAAACCAAAAATGTGTTTTGAGATTCCGTTTTTTCATCTAAGCCGTCGCCACCCGCAGGCCCTCAGGCCTGCCGCTGCAGCCGCCCGCCCGTCGCCGCCACCATCGCTATATAAATAATAACTATAAATTGTGTTTTCAAAACATGTTTAAAAAAACACCATTGCATGATATTTTTCTACAAAAATACTACAATAAAATCACTTTGATTACCAAACACACCCTAGATATTAGTTCCTTGATTTTAAGTATCCAATAATTCTATGTTATTCTCTCAAAATTTTGAAATTGCTCATAATTTTAGGGTCTAATATTAAATTATTAAAAATTTAAGGGACAAATTATAAATAAGTCATATTTAAAAGAAGAGTTATTTTTTTAAAAACCGTCTCAACCATGAGGATTGTCTCAAAAACCAACTCAACTGATTTAATTTAATAAATCCCCTTATTATGGGGGTGTTATAGATAACCCCTCTCAATTTTGGTGCTATTTTAGAAAACACTCCTCAACTATAGCGTGTCTCATAAAAACTCCTATAATCCTTCACACTTCTATCAATAGACCCCCTTGACATAGTTACTTCAATATGTGATTTGGACAAAATACCCTCTTGAAGAGAGCCATTTTAGTTAAAAAGAAACGCTCAACCGGTTATAAAAGGATAACAACTAATTTACAATTCTTTTTCCCTCTATATTACCTCTGTTTCTTTTTTCTGGCAAAAACCAATGTAAATCTTTTATGGTTGAGTGATATTTTGATCTTTCCAAGTCAAGTACTTATCACATAATAGATAAGACTTAATGATATTAGTTTTTAGAGGTTAGGGTTCAGTGAGAAAATTTCACAGGGGTTAAATCAAAATTTTTATGTTGAGATAGACCACCTACAAAACACTCAAATCTTGACGTAGATTTTCTCAATTTCAATTGGGGTGGGGTGGGGTGTGTGGGGTGGGGTGGGGGGCGTGTGACATGCGCCCCATAGTTGAGGAGGAGTTTTCAAAATTAACCTTTAACCAAAAGCACAACTTAAGTCACATGTGACATTAATTTTATAAGAGTGGAGTCTATAGCAAGACCATTACTCAATGAATTGATTTAGGTTATTTCTCCTTAAATTTATTTTATACGTCAACTCTGAAAATTTTTTGCTATAAAAATCTCTAAGAGAAACTTAATCTTTATTTGGGATGGGTATGTGTTCCTTCTGATTCCCCTAGTCTTTCATGATTTATAATAAATTATTGGATAAAGTAAATTAAGTTGTCATTTTATATTACTCGTCTTCTTATAAGTTTATGAAGCTCATAGTTCGGATATGAGTATTGTTGCGAAAATTGTATTCTTCTAATCCCTTAACATAACTTTTTGGATATTGTTTGACATTAGATAAACATGAATTATTTTGTTAAAATACAATCAATATGAGTGCAGAATATGTATAAATCATTCTCAAAGTATATTTTATAAATTTTAGAAACTAGAGAGAAATCATTTTGACGGATAAAGTAATAGTTGTTGAGATGTAAAAAGAGTACAATATCATATTTTGGAATTGATCATATAGTTTACGTTTTCGTTCTTGATTGAATTTGTACATTCTAACTTAGAAATTTCTAGAAAAAAAATTCTTGAATATATATAATACTCGGTCGCTGGATAAACAATCGGTGGAAGTAAACAATAGGTGAAAGTGATTTTTTATAACTAAACAAAATCTTTAATAAAACCTACAATTTTCTTTGATGAATTCAAGAATTTATTTTCTTCATTAATAATAATAGTTTTTTTTCATATTGGTTCCTTACATCATTAATATTTTGAAATTATACATTCAAATTACTAATTAATCTTAAATCAATAATATTTTAAGGCTTTAAACATCATTATTTCTCTGGAAGACAAAATATTAAATCTACCAAGATTTTAGACATGGAAATATAAAAAATATTAACATAGTATGATAATTGTAACTTTTCTATAACCATGTTATAGTAAATAAATAAACTTAAAGTAAATAATTAAATTATTTGTCCACGTACAGTGCACGTACATTCCACCTAGTAATCAATAAAATGACATGGATTAAAACTGAACTTGGTAAATTAACATGCATCAAGACGATAAAATGACATTGATTAAAACTGAACTTGGTAAATTAACATGCATCAAGACGATGAGGAAGATCATGACGATTACTAAATCGATCCAAACAAAAGAATTTCATTCATTGTGTAATCCACAAGTTTGAAGAAAAGGTTTGTCTTCACTACACTTTGGTGGATAAAAAAAAATTATATAACTTTGTTGGATCGATTTAAGACGTATTATGTAGAAGCTAGATCCTAATTACATGGCCCGTATTTGAATTAATATTCTAACGTAAATCCAACTGCTCCAAATTCCATGTCAGATCAAATCCATCCGACTTACGCATCTGTGCATGATTAGTATTAGTATAGTTGCTTTAAATTTTCTTTCTTTTGATCTGAGTAAGGTTGTCATTCATGTTTTTTTTTAAACAACGATTTAAGACGTTATCATTCATGTTTTTTATACTAATAACACATCAGTCCTTTTATTTGTTTTGATGGAGGGTAAGAATGTCATTACATCTTTTACCCTCATTTACCCTCATCTACCGCCTGAATCGGGGGGGAAAGAAAACCAAGCAATTTTACCCTCTGTTCTCTTCCTTCCTCCTCTCTACCCTCCTTACAAAAACTCCCAAACAGAGTGAAAGCTGTATTTCTCTTCTCCTCCCCCTCTCTACCCTCCATCCAAACAGGGCATAAAAGCCTCAAAACTGATTTTGACATGGTCGCGTGTGGGGATTATTGGGCCAAATATGTTCATAAAATAATTTGAGGCCCAGAAAATGCCAAGATGCTTAGGCCGCTGATCATCAGAAAACGTTGCATAGAGACCAGCTACTGAAATTTCTCAACTCTTTTACTGAAATTTTCTTTCTTTTGATCTAGCTTCTACATAATACTGCAGATATACCACTTGTACTATCGCTTTGGGAAGAGACCAGCTACTGATATTTTTAAACTCTTTTACACTCAGGAGGTCTATTTGCCAAAAATGCTTTTCTCCTTCTCTAAAGTAGTTAAAAAAATTTCACTAACGTGGTCTATCTGCAAATAGGCAATATCACAAAGGGTCTATCTACAGTTAACACTTTTTTTTAAAGAAAATCCCTTTTTAGGGGTTGTTTGGTTGTCTTTTTTAGAGGCTGAATCCTGTCAAAACTGACAAAAACTGTCAATTTTGGCAGGAAAGCACCCAAAAATGCCTCTAAAAAAGACGTTTTTGCAAGATTTCCTGCCAAAACTAACAGTTTTTGTCAGTTTTGGCAGGGATTCAGCCTCTAAAAGAGGAAATCAAACAGCCCCTTAAGCAAAAGCCTAAAAGACGATAGGAACTCTAGTGACCAGACATACTTAGGAGAATGTTGGAAGGTGGCGAGCGGATACGGATCCCCTCTAGTATAAAAAAATAATGTAAAGACCGCTACATCATTAGAATCATTGATTTGTCTTTCAATGCAATTTAGATATGAGTGCAATACATAGGGTATAATGAGTGCTAAATTTAGAATGAATCTTTTTTTATAACCCAGGCCATAATTGAACCTAAGAACATCGGAGCTATATTGGAACATTCCAACCATCTAGATCACCCTTGATGGGTGATTTAGAATGAATCTTAATTACTAACAATATAATCAGTGGTTAGTATAACAAGTAGTGTCTCTACACTACTTTTTTATTGTGAAGAGAATCCAAATTTGGGGTGGGCACTCTCACAAACTCATACAAACAAGATAAAATTGGAAGAGGAAGTCATTAAGAGGATTTTACTTTGATTCGAATGACTTGAACAAATTTATTGATTATGTGGATATTTATACTCCAAAAAAATTTCTAGACTTAATGCATTTAATATAGAAGACTCTTCATATATAATACATGCATGCATGTACAATAACTAAGTTCATGAATTCTGATTTTCTGGTGAACTAATTAGTCTCCACTTAAGTGTAGATCTCTCTCTTGAAAAATTCAAATCATGAAAGTTTTAATTTTCTGAAAAAACTAGACAAACAGAGTTTTCCAATGATTCCTCATTCATTTAATTTGATGCAAAATAACCTAGTAAAAAGCCTTCTCAAATTTACTTTTTAGATAGAGATGGAAATTGCAAGTTTAATATCCAATACTCCCTTGTAAACTTTAACGTTTCTGGACTCCAATCATATCTTGCAGCCTTTGAAAACTATCATACTTGAGCGGCTTTGTGAAAGCATTAGCAACTTAATCCATAGTCTTCACATACACCACCTCGACTTCCTTCTTTGTAATGCACTCCCAAATCAAGTGATACATTGTATCTATATGCTTGCTTCGATCATGAAACACTGGATTCTTTGCTAAGGCTTGAGCCAGCTTGTTATTACTCATAATCATGGTAGCATCAACTTGATGTTTCTTATATCTGTTTGTAATAATCCATTTTTTTATGCAAGTTAATTGATTTGGTTAAATACGCAAGATCTTATAAGGGAGGCCCATATGACGTAGGAATTTTTATAAAAAAACATGTTTCTCAAAGGCCCAACCTAGTAAGTCCATAAGGATACAACTTTATTTATTTTTATTCATCACTCACGGATGAGAATTTGTGAAAGATATTTTCGAAAAATATCTCTCACAAACTTCCGTGACTTGATCTCCCACAATCAAAACGTGAGATCCTCTGCAAATTTCTTGTTGCAACTACTAGTTTACCACTAATTAAACTTTCTTAGTTCTTAGTCTTAGGGATTCTCTAATCAAAACTTTTTTTTAAAAGTCAATAAATAAACACAGAGAAGAAAGAGAACAACGACTGAAGTTTGAGGAGGGGTGGAGAAGGAGCTTGCGTGGTGTTTACGCTTTCGGCATTAATCGGCAAGCATATTTCCTATTTTTTATTGTTCTTATATCTTTCTTGGAACTTCATTTTTAATTTTTTGTGTGCTTAGTAACTATTGCTATATTTTCCTGTACTCTTGAGCACTTCTAGAAGCAATTATTTCTTGCATTTTAATGTTCCGGTTAGTTTATTAGATGCACACTTTGGTATCTCCATTGTTGGGTATGGTCCATGTTGTTTAGTAAAATGTTGAACAATATGACCTTTTCTATTTTTTTCATCTTCACAATAGGAATCTGGTTTCATTTTCTTCTCTTTTTAAAAGTGCATTAGTTGTCCTGGAAAGAAAGGACAATCGAGATATTAATAAGAACTAGACTATTCAAATTGTTTAAGGAATTATTTACATCATATTATGATTCATGCATAGACATCTTGCAAAGATTGATATTCTATTGTTATTGTACATAGATTAAGTGCTTAAATATTTGAATGTCGATCTTCGTTGTCAATGCACAAAATTTCGTTGATATGTGAAATCCTACTTTAAAGGTAGCCAAGTCTACAAGTAATATACCTTATGAAGTCATGTATATTTTTCCTTCACACGGTTGAGTACATTAAGGGTTTATATTATACTTCCTAGTAAACAATTATTGTTATTATTTAAAAAATACAAATTTTAAAGTTTTCAAGGAATATACCGTAGGTTCTTAAATGTTTCGGCTTCTAGCTAATGACATATTTTCTAGCTAATGTCATATTATTCCGCTCATAATTATTAAACTATCACATTAACAAGTAATTTTGATTTAGACTTCAAAGGTTTTCCAAATTATAGTTAGTTTTTATTTTTTCCCCAAATAGTAATATTATTTAATATTTGTTTATTTTGATAAGGGAATCTGTGTGAATAGATAATTATAAATTCCTCAAATATTTTATCATTAACTTACTTATTTTATACATTTTTTATTTACCCTTGTCATAATTGCAAATAAGTTGTAGTGGTCATCTTTAGATGATAAATTGCAAGTCGGCAGTTCAAATCCGAAGACCTTCAAAAATATTTTTACTTTTGTTGGACCTAAGCTTTTGTGGGTCTTTAGCTAGCTAACCTTTTGAGCTTTTGTGAGTCTTTTTACCTAGCGAATCTTTTTATTACTAGAGTTGTTACGTTATTAAGGCATATCCGTTTGAGTTTGAATTTTTTTTGTACAGTCACATCTTTTCGGTTTTATTTGTTCACTCAAATGGAATTATGTCGGGTGGCGAAAATTTGGTTGATCATTTGATAATGTCTGATCATATAGTGACACTAAATAGGGCCGACTGTGCATGAAGACGACTTACGTAAAAAATATGATTCATAATCGTGTTATCATAGCTTGGCTACAACCTCGACATCGATATCCCGGTGTGAGGATTTCTCTTGATGATGATTATTATTATATAATTGCATCGACTGGATTATGCACCCATCTTGGTTGGACATGTTCTTAAGTCACAATTATTTTTTATAGTTTTATGGAAGCCGTTCCACGGTAATTCTGTGGCTAGTGCACAACATTTCATGCACAGTTACTTAGATCAAACAGACAAATATGAGATTTAATAAAGGGGAATTAGACAAAGAATATAAATTGTGTATAAGCGGGCTCATGCGCATTCCTGATAGCTTGAGTTATATATACAAGGGCCAACATTTGACTTGAAGCCATGTTCCTGGGACGGTTTACGGGAAATCGATTTATATACATGATATTATTCTCCTCTAATTCAAATAACATGTAAAATAAGAATAACGTGCTTATATGTTTTGTGATAGATTTATTCACAATATCTACAAGTAGCATTTCTTTTCTTTATACTTGCTACATACACTTACAGGCGCATAATTTATTCATTTTACATGCTTGTTGGGAGTTTTTTTTGACTCCTCTGGGGTTTGCGCATCCCAGATTCGAAAACCATTCTTTCTTCGCAGGAGCGAGAGTACTTCGAGGAGCAAGCTCAGCAATAGTTATCACCGTTTATTCTATCAGTTCTCCACGTCACTTCTCTTAGGTTGTTATTTGGTTGAGACTTTTCCTGTAATCACATGTGATTCTCCAGACTATAATGTATTTTTTCTCTTTTCTACTTTGGATAGTTATGGACTTATAGTAGAACTCAGTCTTTTCAGAAATTTCTTTATCTATCTATTTTCTTTTATTGTCTTAGTTACATGCTCTATGGTGTAATTTTGGTTTTATATCTGTATACAGGATAATCCAGAGGAGTGAATATGATTGTATGGTTGCATTGCCGGCCGAGTCACGTTCCGAACTATTACTTATAGACTATTGAATTCTCATCATAGCTAATAAAAAAAATTCTAACTTCGATCATCAAATTTTGGATTTCTCTTGCTTGGTAACATGTACATAAGCAACGGACCCAAAAACCCGTACTATGTATGGATAATATGAACTGCCTAAAAAGAATTTTTAAACCGCGTCCGTACAAATTTTTTGTTTGAATAATAACAAATATTTATTTGATCAAATTCATATTTGAGATGATTTGTGTAGGTTTCAACAAGTAAGAATTGAGTTTGAGGTGAGAAGGAGTAAGGAGTGAAGGAGTAAAGTTCAACTCAACAATGAGCTTCAGCACAACCACTCACTGATGAGTAGCTTTGCTCATCGATGAGTGAGGGAGATCCATCGATTCTAACTCATCATTGATGAGAGAAAAATTACAAAACCATTTTATTCGCCGATGAGCCCTAGACTCAGTAATGAGCCCTTGGTGAGTCATTGATTCTAAAGAGCCACCGATGAAGGAAAAAATTACAAAAATTTTTTGGTCATTGATATACCGTACCACTCATCGATGGATCAGTCATCGATGAGTGTTTCTACTCATCGACGAGTGATTCTACTCATCGATGAATGATTCTACTCATCAACGAGTCTAGAGTGGATTTTCAGAATTTGTGATTTAATCTCAATCGTTTGATGCAGCTGAGATATACTTTCTCTCCTCTCATTTCACACAACTCTTCCTAACGCGTTTTTTTTGGGGGGTTGGGGCGGGGGGGCTTTGTGATTTGAAGAAGAAATCTCATCAAATTCATTCAAAAGTTATTCAAATCACTCTCTCGTCGTGTTCTTCATCGTCGGATCTACAATTGTCAAGGACTGGTGCCCTTAGAGCATGTTTTCTAATCATGTTCTTCCAGAACTATGCTTAGATAATCAAGGAGAACAATTTGATAAATAAAGGGTTGTAAGATCTTTCTTGTGTGCTTAACTAATATTGCCTTTACATTACAAACTCTATTTTAATGATCAAGTGATCGGTTTTGTAAGGCGTACCCAAGCCGGAGTTAATTGAGGGTTATGGTTACTAGCTCCGAGCTAGGTTTAGAACTATGCGAAATTGATTGGTGTAGACAACTACTTTAGGGATAGACTAGGGTGATGCCTTGTATCACCTACTGGCAGAGTGGATGCATGATTTTTCTGAATCACTATAAAATCCTCTATGTTTTTCGATTGTGGTTGCTTGTTCTGGATATTATTTCTTTTCTGCTGCATTTCTCTATAATGTGCATTTCTCTATAATTGTTTTAATTTATTAAGACAATTGTGCAACCCTATTTACTTTCCCGACACCCACCCACCTAGGTAAATTTGCATCCAGATCCTAACATGTTGCGCATTAGTTCTCTCCTAATTATAAGATTGTTAGTTCATATAATCTTCCCATTTATTACTGCTTCAAATTGATACATAGTAACAACGCCCAATACTGATCGATCAAAATTAAGTATGTTGTTTTGAAGTAATAGAATAGGCTTTTAAATGATATCATATCAAACTATGTTCAAATGACATCAAATTAACACGTATTTAACACAAGATTTTAACGAAAATAATATTACTGAATAAATATTTTAGGTTTCCACCGTATAAAAAATGACACTCAACATGAGAAAGCATGTCACAGATCAAAGTTATAAACCAGCTTAGTGCTCAACGTTTGCAATGAAAGAAACTTAAATATTACTCGCAAATCAACGTACATCAAGCTTTTTAGTAATTATATGAGGCTTTATATTATAGTTTGTAGAGTCAATTAGTATTACTTGTTGTACAGTAAACTAATGACTTTTAACCATTTGCATGTGATCAGCCAAGGAATTTCTCTTTCTCTACTGTTTGTCGTCATTCGTTCAATAATTAATTAATCCACGAGAAACTCAAGAAACAAATTTCTTTTCCCCTGTTCATTAATTCTAGGAAGCTTCCCAGCCTCTTGTGTATAATCCTATGCAGGTACGTACTCTCCTACTTAAATCTGAGTTCCCCATGAGATCGAGCTCCATATTGAAGAGATGCATGCGGGGGGCTGATCGACCAAAGAAAAATGTTATGATGAGGAGACCCCCAGGGAGACTACTAGGAGGCGATGATCCAATTGAAGATATCCAAGATAGCCTCGAGTCTCTAGTTGAGGCTTTCTTCGCTCTGCTTCGGCTCTTAGCGAGATTCCTTGGCCTTTTACCTGACAAAAACCACGATGACGACGACGACGACGACGGCGATAAGAGCAGCCGTACTAGATGGATGCATTTAGGCTTGACTCTTCTTCTTCCCCTGATTCTTGCCCTTCTCTATCGCTACTTTCACAACCGGTTCAATAAAGATCATAACAAGGAGGGTGACCGAGAGATCGAGTCGTCGTCACCATCATCGCCTTCATCTTCGTCGGAGAGTTCGCCCGAAGAGAATTCCAGTTGGTTTACGAAATGCAGCGTGCGCCTTAAGTTACGATCCTAAGATCTTATTTTCCTTTTTAATTATGGTGAAGTCATCAGATGTTTGTAATATAATCGCTGGCTATGTTTTAGTCCCACATCGGCTGCTCCACGAGCTGTAATCTTGGTTGTGGCGATATGAGGGCGCGTTTGGTTGCCTCTTTTAGAGGAAGAAATAGGTTGAAAGCCAGTCAAAACTGATATTTTTGGCAGGCTTAATTTCCCCTTATGCAAACAAACAGCCCCTAGCATCTTTGTGGGCTTCGATGTAAATTAAGCACGCCCTTCGCGCGTCAAATGGTTTCCGTTGCTACTTGTAGTTGGTGAGTAGCATGGGGGCATCTTTGCTCTTGCACGCGTTTGTATTTTAACGGCAATTTTAATGATTTGGGGACTAATCTTCAAATATTAAAGATTTAAGAGACTAATATTGATAAAAAAAAGGAATTGCGCGAAATAGCAAAGATGAAGCTTGAAGGATAAGGATTGAAGCGCACATGTAGTACGTACGTGTACCCCAAAGTTAATTATTTATTTCAAGTTATGACTAATTACTTGTTAATTTTCTTATTAAAACACTAAGAGTTCGATTTTGCTCATAAAATTGCCAAAAAAAAAAGTCTTTTTTTTAAAAAAAATTTACCATTGAGAAACAGTGGAAGGGAACAAATACTTTCCATAATTAATGTGAAAGTATCATGTGAAGACTATCCTTAGCATTAATTAAATGTGTACGACCCAATTACCCCCCCCCCCCCCCCCCCGCCCCCTGAAGGAAGTAGGGGGACTCCCTATTGGGCCTTCTCACGTGTTATAATCCAGGATCATGATCCAACAAGAAGAATAAATAAATTGAACAAAAAAGGAGGGGGTTTCATAATTCCGCTCAAATTGTGCTAATAGCATAATTAATAATAATAGATTTGTTTTTTTTTTACATTTTGCAAAAAGACAGACATCCTGGCTCAGAGAGGAGAGTAGAGTACCCCGTCATTTATTATAATTCGGGCCGTGCCCACTGCCCACTGTACCAACAACCGAACCTTTTTGTTGGTGAGTTGGGGTGGGTGGGTCCCACATTTCGGATTGCTGGGGGGTTGGGGATGCGAGCGAGGGTAACGCAACGGGGTTTTTGTTTGTTTGTGTTATCGGAGCTCCGTTAAGGAGGAGGAGGAGGAATGGGCGGCCGGAGGGCGGGGGAACTTCGGCGCCCGACGAGGAGGAGGCGATCGGGTCGGGTCTGCTGGGTGCTAGGGTTCTTCATCCTCGCCCTCTTCCTCCTCTTCATCGTTCAATTTCACCGAGATCCCTCTCTAATTCCCCTCCAGGTTCTTCTTCTTCTTCTTCTTTTTTTAATAAATACATGTTGTCGTCCTCTGACGTTAAATATCCCATGTCGTCAGAAATATCATCTTACCATCTTCTTTTAGGGTTTTTTTTTAAATAATAAATTGCTATTCCTTTTAGGAGGGGGTTATTTATTTATTTATTAAATAAGTGCATTAATCATTTAGTTCTTTTAGTTCTCTGAGCACCCGCGTCCTACTCTCCTGGCCTCATTATTATTAAATAAGTGCATTAATCATTAACCATTCATTTAATTACTTTTCCCGTTCAATTTTTAAACAAGTTTTGATGTCAGGGTGGTAACGTTAAGTCGGTAGCTTTCATATGGAGCTTTTCACTTCGTAGATACCCTTACCTTATTATTGATCGTACGAGGGCTTACATGCTTGTTGGGGGAGATCCAATACCAAATCGCCGAGAGAGAAAGACAAACACACCAACTCAATTAGCACAAGTAATCAACACCGGTTTTAACGTGGTTCGACGAGATGCCTACGTCCACGGGGCAGGGAAATTGGAGTTTTCATTATTAGAAATCAAGGGGATACAACTAGGGTTACAAATCTCACAAAAAACTCTCTTCAAATCACACTTGATCTATCCAAATGCTCCTACAATAGAAGCCCAACAAAACCCCTCTATTTCAGCTCAAAACCCTTGCACTCAAACCCTAGAAACACCCATTAGGTATTTATAACAATCCAAAATGAAACGGGTCTGGAACCCAGATTCAGCTCAAACCGCTTCGGCGGTCGACCGTGGCGATCGACCGCGCAGGCATCGTGGTCGATCGCACCAATTCCAGAAACAGGCCCAAACTCCAGAAGAAAACGCGATCGACCGTCACGGTCGACCGCCAAAGATCCAGAGGCACAGTGAGGCCCCATGCACGAACGCGGTCGACCGCCACGATCTCTTGGTCGACCACCGACCATCCAAAACGTTCCCTAGGCTCCATCAACTATTCCGCCAGTCCTACATGCGGGTGTTTGCTTGCCAAAATGATATGGGTATGCTTGATTACCTTCAGAACAGGGTACTTGCAGATGTGCGTGCCTCTTATACTACGAGGACACACGTTCTTGTTTTATTAGCACATACGCTCCTGCCCGATCGCGACATATTCTTCCCATTAATTTCAATCTCGCATGACCATCGTGTACTAGTTGAAGTTAAGACATTTCTAGGAACAAATCCAACGAGATCCCCATGTGGGTTTAAAAAACTAGCGCGGGTATAACATCATCACAGGAACCAGGGGTGTATGTGTTAATGAAATAGAGAAAGTGATAAGTAGCTACACCCCCCATATATAGCACGGGGGTTAAATCTGCAAACAACCCGTAAAAAAAAAAATTATATATGTAGAAGAGAGGTGGGAAACAGGATAGGAATAAAATTAGCATGTAATGCTGATACTACGTATAATTAATAGCCTAAATCTACTCCTGGTAGTTGTGGCCTATCAGGAGAAGCAACAATTACATCTTTGAAGAGAGGTGGGAAAACAGAATAGGAATAAAATTAAGTATATAATTACATCTTTGACGTATTGCTTAGTTGTACATACTAACTGTCCCTGTGGCTATCCATGAGCTGATTACCTTAAATCTACTCCCTAGACAGCATCCCATTTGCTTTTTCTTCACTCCATACTGTTTCTCTGATATTGTTCCGATAATCTGCTTCAACAGCAAGCAGCATCACACCCTTCAGGATATCAGCTTGTTAATGTATAGGAGTCGTACACAGTTCCGAAAAACCTTCTAGTTTACTACTTACGTAACAATCGTGGACCTGCAACCGCGAAATCTTTTTAATTATTAACAATTTGCTCCTCTCACATTGCATATACGCATATTCTGAATTGCTTCATCTTTCTAATTTTTGTACATCCACAGGAGATAGAGCTTGAGGACCTCACTCGTGAAAGTTTAAATTTTACGCTAGAACTGCTGAGCACTACTTCAACCGCAAGACAAATGATCGACCAGGTATCCCTGGCAAAGGCTTACATAATCATAGCTAAAGAGCACGGGAACCTCAATCTAGCCTGGGAGCTCAGCTCCTTTGTGAGAAACTCCCAAGGGCTTCTCTCTGAGTCCATCACAACATCTAAACCCGTCAGCTCAGAAGAAGCTCTCCCTATAATTAGCCAACTATCTAGGCTAATCCATAAAGCCCAAGGCTTGCACTATGATATCAGCACCACGATCACGACACTTAAGAAACATGTAAAGGCCCTTGAAGAGCGTGCAGTTGCAGCCGTAGTACAAAGTGCAGAACTTGGTCGGTTGGCTACTGAAACTATGCCTAAAGAGGTTCACTGCATGACTCTTAGGCTGACTGAGGACTGGTTTGAAAATGAGTCGCTTGAAAAGATGGCAAAAGAGAAAAAAAACTCCCAGCGTCTTGTCGACAACAATCTCTATCATTTCTGCGTCTTCTCAGATAACGTGATGTCGACTTCAGTTCTAGTGAACTCCACCGTCTCAAATGCTGAACACCCTCAGCAGCTTGTATTTCATATTGTTACTGATGAAGTCAATTATAGAGCCATGACGGCTTGGTTTCTTAAGAATGAGTTTAAAGGGTGCACAATAGATGTCACAAAGATTGAAGACCTAATTTGGTTGAAGGCTTCTTACTCTCCATTGGTGAAGCAACTATCAGAAGCAAGAGAATCGAAATATATGAGCCCAAAATCTATAGTGTTGCTAAATCACTTGCGCTTCTATCTACCAGAAATGCATCCCTCTTTAGAGAAGGTGGTGTTTCTCGAGGATGACGTTGTGGTGCAAAAGGACATAACATCATTGTTCACCTTAGATATGCATGGGAATGTGATTGGAGCTGTGGAGACTTGTTTGGAAACATCTCACAGGCTCTACGACTATCTTAATTTCTCTAATCCACTTATAAGATCGAGATTTGATCCTCAAGCCTGTGCTTGGGCATTTGGGATAAATGTGTTTGATCTCATAGAATGGAAGAAGGTGAATGCTACCGTGAAGTATCACTACTGGCAGGAGCGTAATGAAGACCAGAATCTTTGGAAGGATGGGACTTTGTCAGCTGGACTTCTTGCATTTTACGGGTTGGTGGAGCCAATTGATAGAAGATGGCATGTGATGGGATTAGGGTCTGAGTTGGATATCGACGAGAGGCTGATAGAGAGCGCTGCGGCTGTGCATTTCACTGGGGATATGAAGCCATGGTTGAGGCTGGGTATAACCAGGTATAAGCATCTGTGGCAGCAATATCTCAATTTAACGCACCCATATGTTCAAGATTGTTTTCTAGGAGTTTAAGCAGATATCAGCCGCATGTATATTCTTTTTTTTAAAAAAAGTGGGCTCTTCTCGTGCTTGGAGCTTTAGCTTTATAGTATTTCTTTCTCTTCTAAAAGAATTTTGAGTGAAAAGCAGCAGTACATGTACAATCTTGAGGCATGGAACCGATCCTGCGCTATTCTTTTTTTTTTTTTTTTTTTTCTACCCTTGGTATCAATTTGTGTTTTGCTTGATGCCTTGAGAAATTGTGGACTTGGCATGGCTTGTATTGTTGTCAATTCAACGAGCAGCATATCTTTACTTTTAGCATGGTTCAGTAACGTTGCATGTTACAGTGGTTCCATTAACGTTGCGGGAAATTGTTCAAACCTCGGTTTTACTGAACACATCATTGAGAAACCTCGGTTTATTTAAAAAAAATTTTTCCCGACACAATCTATATATGCTCCAATCTTTTCTACTACCCTCATGTACGCTTTCCTTTTATTATCCGATCAGCATCCTATGAAATTTCCTTTCCGGAACCATGTAACTTTTTGATCTCACGCGTATACATAATTAGCAAGCAGAGATGAATACGATAATATCATATCCGATCCAAATCTCTATCTGTTTGCATCCTACTTCAGCATGCCAGGTGCTTATCAGCAGCACAGCACGAGGGAGAGATCATAGAGTAGCCCACAGCGCCAGGGCCGAAGCAGAAGCATTTGCTGGTGACTGAGTGTAAATACAGAGGGGTAGAGCGTGCTTGCAAGCGTGACGCTAGCCACAGCTGCGAGTGCCCTTCACTCCCACTCGCACTGACACGCGTCCTAACCCACAGCGCGAATGGGGGCCACTCAGCGACCGTGGCTAGCGGTGTTCCGATCGGAGAGAAACAAGTGCAGTCCTCGTAAAAGAGTTGGTGCTGCAGTTAGGACGACAAAAATGTACTACATCTGAATGAATAAAACAACCGGGCAAACTCTATACCACAAAATAAGATTGTTTTCTATACATTACATTACATTATTCAGCACGAGGAGTAAAAACCCTGACACTCAGTTACTCGTTTATCAGCACGGGCATCACCCATGGCGGCTAACGTTTAACTTAACAAATTAATATTAGCTTCTTAGCCGGGAAGCCTGCACTTTCTGCAGCTAACAGCCAAATCTTGTGAGTCTCCAATCAAGAGGCTTTAGTATCAAGGTTACAAAGAGTAAGAAAAGCCATGTATCACCAACAATGACTAGAGATAAAACTTCTCTGAAAGATGCAAGATTTTCTACGTGTATAAGCCCAAAGCTATACCACCAAAGGATATAGGTGTATCCACTGGCTGGAAAATAAAAATAAAAATAAAAAGAGAAAGAAAGAAAGAAAGAACCCCAACCAAGAGTGACATGTACTTTACGACAACGGTTAAAACAGCAGAGGAATCATTAAGCATCCGAATTCACATTACAGGCAGCAGCTTTTCTTTCAAGCGTGAAATCAGCTTGAACGTCTCCTCTGCCCTTACCTGCTGATGAATATCAGACCTCGAGGCTCTGTCTGGATGGAACCTCAGCAAAGCTTGTCTATAGGCAGCATTAACCTGACAGGTAAGAAAATCTATATTAATTCAACATGCTACCAGTTCAACATACTCAAGTTTGCAAAACAGCCAAAAATCAGTATGCTGCACTCATGACGCAGGCATTCTCATAAGCGACATAACACATGCTGTAATCCCCTCTACTTTCGCTCATCTCCACATAAGGTTTGTCTACGCCCACTTCAAATTTCCATCGAGTAAGAAACTCTCCCAAGTTCTACGACCTAAAAATTTAAATCAAGCTCCTGAATTGCAGCAGCAGATTATAACACACCATCACATGCCTATAGCAAGGATTCAAATAGTATTCAAAAGGCTCATAGCAGACAAATGGTTTCATGGTGGTAGGTGGTGGTGGATACCATAGCATAGAAGAAGCCTAGAACACAAGATAACTAATTAACTATATAACAAACTTTAAAGCAAAGTTTTATTTATGACGATTGAAATTACCCATCTTTGTAGGTAAACAGAATCTGAATATTGTCATTAAGGTTTCTGTAGTATTCATAACTAGTCTAGATATGATGTGACAACAAATAGCATGTTCCAATCCTGAAGTTAATGACGTAGTACGAGTCCACCGATTTTTGGTCAAGATTTTAGTAGTATGGTGTCATGGATAGTAGTGCTCTTCAGAAATTAACTCCAACAAGAGATGGTTGGCATGGCATGGTGATAAAACCTCGCTCCTGCTCTCTGGAAATTTCTTGAAAGAACAATTATGTTTTGGATCTCGACCTTCTCAATGATCAAAGGTCAGGAATCTGGCTTAGTTACAAGGATGATGAAGCTCGATGTTGCATGGACACCCTACAAAGAAATAATGTACTCATCACCTGACACATACAGGATATGAGACGCTTGGGTGTAGTTTCGGGTACTTCCTAAAATGTAAAATGTATTCTAATGTATCCAAGAGGTATCAAAGTGAATATGAAATTAAAAACGCAATGCACGAATGACGAGGTCCAATTTCATTCATTATAGATACGCCTATGCTCTTTCATTTTTTGCAATGAATGGTTGACACTTGGCTAACTGTTGATTTTTATAGCTTAGAGGTTTACTTTACAATATATAACTATACTCTTCTATTTAACTATTTACTGTTTCTAACACACCCTAAAGAAAGTTGTATCATCCTGAATATTTAGGATTTGCCCATACCTCAGTTGCTTTCTACTGACATTCCGGTATCTACTAGTGCAAAATAAATGAATCATTCGTGCAAATAAGAAAACCTGTGAAAGATCATGAAGATTCAAGACTTCCTTCAAACTTCAGCATCAAATGACAAGGAAAACAAGTACAATCAACAACTTACTCAACAAACTAAACTGAACTTTGAGGTATAGGCGTGCAGTAACAAACACCTAGCTGGATCAAGTCTGTTACTTAAAACCACCAACTCACACTAACACGAAACTGTGCCAAAGGTTGCGAAACCTACTTATTTAATTACTACAGAACTACTCATTTAGGGAAGGAAAGGAGGGTGGGAGGTGGTTGGGGAGGAAGTAAAGGGAAACATCAGAGAATGACCAATCATAATACAATCATTGTTAGATGCAGACAGCATTGGTGAAAGTAACAAATTCATTATAACAAGACGAAAATAATTTATAGATGGCAATTATCACATTTTTTACAATGCAATGAAGGGAAAAAGGCACTAGCAAATCATCTATGAATGTTTGCAAGAGGCAACCTTACCTCTCTACAGGTAGATGTATTAATGCAAACTCATTGATGCCTTAAACTCAACAGCCCGCAGAAAGTCATGATTCATGGTCAAGCAAAAAGTGACGACATGCAACCTCATCTACTTGCAGGTTAATATATCCATACCAAACTCATCTGTTGTCTTAAACTCAACAGCTCATGAGGTCAGAAATTCACGACTTTCAAGATCAAGAAGCAGAAAATCACGTGATATGGTCCATAAAAAATCAACAAGCTTACTAACATAACCAATAATCAGAAATATGCATCAATAATGATTCAACACCAGTAGTATCACCACCTCCACCTTTGACACACAAGAAAACTGCTTTGATAAAAGTACATACCATAGTCTACCCAAATCCTGCATGGATTCTTCTATAATGGACCCATATATATCGGGCATGTATATATGACCCAACAGTTACTGCCTGGTCATCAGTGTTTTAATATGTAATATGAATTAACTGCCTTGTCTTCAGGCTGTTTAGCCTAAATCTTCAAAGACTAACATATCATTTCTTCTTCTAATCATCTCAATAGTAGTATTGTCAAACAGTTGAACCAGAAGGAAATCAAGGGGAAATAAATTCATTACTCAGGAATGGGCCCAACAGTGAAACTTACGTCACATGGCAAGGGAGAGGGACCTCCTTTTACAGGAATGCCTAGACCTCGCAAAAGTGAAGCCATGTCTCTATATCTAAGTTCCATCGTTTCAAGCTCCTTCCTTACTTCAGCTCGTAGGTGTTCTTTCAAATTTGTAGTTTCCTCAACCTAACAATGGGCATCACAAATATTGTCAAGTTTACAGGGCACTGAGAACATATATGAATGCCTACTGAATATTAGATATTCCCAGATAAAGAAATAAAAATGCCACAAAATATTTTGTAAAACCAGAGTGTTAATCTTGTGTAGAGAAATATTAAGCAATTGCACCTTCTTTTGGGATTCTCGGATTTCCTTAAGCCGCTGCTTTTGTCTTCTTTCCATGTCAAGTAAACGCAAAGTTTCCGCCTTTCTTCTCCTCTTCAGCTTTTGTGCTTCTTCAGCCTAAAAAGATATAAATAAAATGTCAGCAGCTGGTCATATATGCTTAAAGCTTTAACCATAGATTACTCGGTAATGACTCAAGAAAAAGTCCTATGGTTGGATTTCTATATAACAGGCAGCCTAATGCATTTCACTTCTTACATCAAAACATATCATAAATTATTATAGTTTTACATGCCTCTGTCTAACATGATTTTTGCACTAAAATAGCATTTAATGAATAAAAGAAGAAAATATACATCCATTATGCAATGAGTATAAAGTGTTCAAGGGGCATAAAAAATATGCTGCACCGTCTGATATTAAAAGCATATATAAAATCTAAATATATGTTCAGAAAAAGTCTAATAAGTACACAGGAAATGACCAAGTCCCAAAGTCCAGCACATGTTCAACATCGATTTGAGTTCATAGAGAAGTATCTATGCAACACGAACACAAACCAATAGAAACTTCACTTCAAGAGTCAAGACATACGATTTTCTTTGCTTTTGAGCTGTGTGTCTCTGTGCTAACAACTGCATTCCAGAGTACTTTAACTACGACCCTGTTACTTAATTACAGTGAGTCCTGGATTTGGGCTTATAAGCAAGTATCATCCTCAGCAGTTGCTATTGCAAAATTTTGCATCTATGCAAATTATAAGCTCCTCCTGTTTATGCTCTGTAGTAAACATGACATAATTAGTTATGAGGGAATGTTTTAACTCTTTGTAAGGCCATTCAGTTCATTGAAACTGTCTTATTTTCTTCTTCCTAAATATGTGATATATGTATATCTATATAGGAAATGTAAACATAATATGTATATAAAAATGTAAACACATATTTTGTACATATAATATATCATATAGTTACATAAATATATAATAGGAATTGATGGCTAGGAGGTGGCAGCTCATTTAGCAAAATGAGCTACCAAGAGATGGAAGTGGTGAGATCCACATCTTTTGATGTGACAAGAATGGTGGGCCTCACCAAATGGCTATCTCTTGGTAGCTAATTTAGCAAATGAGCTATCATCTCATGCCCATTATTTCCTATATAATATGCTTGTACAAAGGTAAATACATATGACAACGACATATACTTACGATGATGCACGCGCACAAACATCTATTAACATAAAAGACAAAATGCAAATGAGATCATATGAGCATATTGACAATGGCGAAGCCATGATTTGTTTTGGTAGGGTTTGTTGGGGGGGCGCAAAGTACAACGATCATACTACACATCAATCAAAAGGCGATCAAATATGACAATGTATAACAAATTTTCTTATGTATTAGTATGTGAAAGAAAAACCTAGAATAAAGAATATATATATATATATATATATATATATATATACACATGAATGCTTAAATCATTTTCACATATCCACCAATCATTGAATCAAAATGCTTCAATTTTCTAAAGTTTCTTTTTGAAAATTTACCAATTGCAGTTGCTTTTCCCATAGCCCACAAACTGCAAACTGCAAACCCATAACATTCTAGTAATCAACTAATCAGAGATGTCCATATTTGACTTCAAACCCTAGAAAATGTCAGAAGAAGAGAGGGGAAAACATGCTTTATTTTAATTGGGAATTAGGCATTATATTAACTAATTTGTTAGTTGTGTCACTTTATCATTCTTATCCACAAGCTAGTTAGTCATTCTCATCCATTGGTCCACAACTCATTTATTTATATTATTGAAATTGAAATTAGTCCCTTCAATCAAGAGCAGAAGTAACAATTTGGGGGATAAATTTGAAAACAAGATTTACTAGAATTGGGGACCTAGCAAAAATTTCAATAATTTGAGGGTCAAATTTCAAAATATAATATAGAAAAACCCTAAAGTGTATATATATAGTCATTACCTATATATGGTGGAAGCTAGGGGTCCATGGCCTCCCTCAGCCCCCATAGTTCTGCCAGTGAGTACATACATGTGTATATACCTTTTCTTGTTAGATTGCATAAGTATATGTGCAGTTTATATACACACACGTGGACGCATGCATGTTGTAACATAGAATATGTATTGTTGGCATCAAGGCGCAGAGGTGTCGCCCTTCCAGCACACTGTCAGTAGCAACGCTGGCCATCACGTGCTTCGCAAAATTATTTCGACTAGAGGGTGATTGCTGAGCTTCTAACATGACCACAATAATTGATTCAATATGACATTGACTTCTGAACTGATTTGTTTAATGGGCTCATTAAATAGACCAGCTAATGTTGTTAGTGCGCTAAGTGGGTGTAAACACATAAAATAGTTACAAACATTATTATATACAGTATGTTAATATGTATTACCTATAACATAGAAAAATATTGTATCGGGTTATATGGTGTGTGTGTGTGTGTGCGTCATGCATGCATGCGTACATACATACATAAATTGAGCTGCAAGATGAAGAAATTCCTTAGTGAATTTACCTGCAGGCTGCAGGAAATGCTATAGCCTTTAGAAATAAATTTGAAGCAACTATTTGAGGTACCATACTAGCACCTACTTTGCTACAAATGCAATTTTGCACCATATACCGTTCCTCCAATCAAGTAACGGAAAAGGAGAAATATAATAAAAATAAAGATGATAAAGATGAGGACTACCAATAGCAGTTCTAGAACCCAGGGAAAAAATGACTTGAAGGGCATAATAGAGGAGAAGAGAAAAGATAAAGAAGGGGAACTGATTGAGAAGAAAAGAGATAAATAAAAATCATTGAAAAAGGAGAAAGATAAGATAAATGACTTGAAGTGCATAATAGAGGAGAGACTAATCACAGCGCTCGAACTCATGTGAGCCTCCATATATTGTTGTAAGCCCGTTTCACCTTCGTTAATGTCCTCGGGAGGGACACAGGAAAGAATCAAGGTTAGAGGATTGCACCTGATATCATGAAATATGACATATATAATTTAGGATTTGGTATAGAGATACAAAAGTTTTATTACAGATGTTTGCTAAAGCAATTCAGGCTCAGATTGTAACTTGGGTGACAGCTACTTAACGATTCTTCTCATTTATCTTGCCTTGAGACAAGTAGTGAATGAACAAGACATTAACTTACAGAAAAGTTAATAAAAAATGTTCAAAGTAGAATAAGCCCATGGCTTTTGGTCTGCAGAATTGTAAACCTGGAGCCCTAGACCAACTCGACCAGCACACCTGATGCTCATGGTTGAATATTACAATTGATTCAACTTAGAATTGATTCAACCTGTATCCAGGTTTCAGTTAGAACATTTCAGGCTCAGGTTTCCCAGGCCTAAAATGACCTGACCCGTTAATAAATATGTAGAAAAAGCATCCATGCCTATGACAAACTTAAGATTTTTTTCACAGTGACATGCAAAGTTATACCTGACATGTATTGATGTTTGGATACTAGTGTATCACGACAATATAGGTACAAACCACATCCTTGAGGTGTCAATGTTTGATAATCAAACAAATTTGAATATATATATATATATATATATATATATATATATATATATGAAAAATATGAGTATGCTTAGTACCAAACACAATACCAAGCATAAAAAGTTGTGCTTGGTAGTGAGGTGTCATATCCCCTCCACTCATTCAAATTTGGGACCACATTCACATGGGTAGGGAGTGGATGGGGATGTAACACATCATTACCAAGCACAAAATTTGTGCTTGGTAGTGAGGTGTCATATCC
>BQKN01001106.1:333163-343258 GCA_022839385.1 Asparagus kiusianus | reverse complement strand
ACTCGCCAAAATCAACGTATATGTAGAGGGAATAAGCCTTTTATTTTCAACTTCTATGGAATAGTTTAATTATCTAAAAAGTGCAGCACGTGCACAAAGCTCTGGCTGTGCATGGGGTCCATGAAGATGGGGACCACTTTGGATCCACAATATGCAACCTTAACTTGCAATTTTTTACGGGAGGTTGTCTCCATTACTCTGTGACCTCCAGGTCACATGGGGACAACTCTTACTGTTGCACCAGGGCTCACATTCCACTAGGTTAATTATTTACCTTATCATCAAATACAAAAGTTGCTAGTTTGATATTCTTTCTTTCTTTTTTCTTCTTTTTTTTCTTCCTACTAAAATGTAGTCTTTTAGTAAATAAATCAAAGCAAATAATGCCAAAAAATTGTAACGATTATTTAAAAAAATGGCTCTCATAAGTGTCTAAGAAATGTCCAGGAAATGTCCATGAAAGTCTCAAGTAAAAATTATCTTATAAAATTGATGACATATTTGAGAAGCCGAGTGTCAAAAAAGCGCCAGTACCTGACACGGGTCCCAGGCATTTACTACGTCATGCTTGCAAGCGTCAGTGCTATATAATTTGTTGTTTTCATCCTCACTCTTTGTTCTGAGTCAGCCCTTATATTATTCTTCTGCCTTCTCCCTTATTACATTTCTGGTTTCATGACATATTCCTTCTTGTACAATTGTACTAGTACAATTAATTTAAGGGTAAATTTGTTTCACCATCCTATAGGAGCTGGGAGCAAGCAGCCTAGTCAGGCCCCATTAGACTAGATTTAGGTAGAAAGGTTTCCATATACTTCTAAAAATAACTGTCGTTGCTCAAATATGATTTAGAACCTCATAACAAATGTTATTAACCACTTAACGAATGTTATCAACCACTTAGGCTCAAAAAAGTTGTAATCATGTTAAGGTTCCTGCTAAAACAGCTTGCCCCTTGCTCACAATTCAATCTGCATGCCTGCTTGTAAACATGAACAGGATTCATACAGGTTCGGTGTACTTAAAATGTAGGTAAGAATACACCATGAGTGCATATATGGAATAGGACACTGATACAGTGAGTGTGGCTCTTTTTCCCTCAGTTCTTTCTTCCTGTTAATTAGCTACCAATATGTTTGAGCATTGAATTGTTGTTTATAAAAACACACTACAGCATACCATAGAAGATGATCAAACTTTAGAACATAAAGATAATTGGCATATATAATAATGTCAAGAGGAAGATTATGTGTTATGTATAATACATCTCAAGAATTGCCCGAGTTTTGGCTTCAGCCCATATGGAACAGCCACACACATGCATCAATACAACTTAGTTGCATCAATATTTGTAAGCATGATATCTTCTGAAGAGCTATACTCAAGTAAATAAACATAAGGAAACAACTGGATGCAAAATTAATATACTTAATTATAGGGAGAAAAACACATTCACATTCATAAACACAATCTGACATGTTTTAGCAACAAAGACCTCTTCCCGTTTGGAAACCAGTTTGAGTATACACCAATATTAACATATATCAGTACTAATTATTTTTAAATTTCAAAGATGCTGTCCATAAAAGAACTAGTCATGTGTTGGCAAAGATTATCAGCATGGTTGAAACTACAAATATTTGTCCATACCTTCACAACTGACATGCAAACCAAAGCAGGACAACTTTCATTTGGAAAACCGCAAACAACAAAGTAAAGAGAGAAAAAGGATGACACATGGCCAAAACTTATTTTGATACTAGAATTTCAATTTTAACAGAATTTTTTACAGAATTATCTATAAAAGGCAAGCTAGTAGTTAGAAGTGTATCCGCTTTGAGAATATATTTTTTTTAGAACCTACTTATTACGAAAGAATATTTTCATATGGTTAGAATCTTTTGTTATTAAGAACTAGTGTATTGACGATCATGTTTTGCAAATCTACTTATAATCAAAGAAAAAGTTATCTTCAATAAAGAGAATGAAGATATTAATGAAAGAAATTATGATTACTTTCGATTAAGTGATATATTCAAGGATGTGAAACCGTACTTTATGAGATGTGAAACCACAAAACAAAGATGTGGAGCCTTTCACAGTGTGAAATCGTTAATTCACGCATGAAGCCAATATCTTAATCTAATTCTTCTTCTTCATCTTCTTCTTCTTCTTTTTTTTTTTTTTTTTTGCCCCCCCCCCCCCCAAAAAAAAAAAATACATGAACTATTAAGGTAAAAAAAAGGCCTAGCTCTGTACATTTATACATGTATATATTATATGAATATGCTAACACAAATGTATAACAAACACTAATGTGTGAGGTTACCAAGTGTTTACAATTAAGTTTTGCTCAAACTACTCGGACAAGTTTGGCGATGGAAGTTTGGCTTCTAATTTTTATATCACTCATATTAGTAAACTATCAAAAAACATAGATTTTGAAACTTATGTTCTCACTTGTGTTTCTATAATACGCGGTATTTCATAAAGATTTAGATAGTGATACCTGTTTTCCAACTACTAAAAAAAAGGTTAAAAGTATATAGACATATTTATAAACTAAGTAGGCACTAAACAATTAGGTTTTACGTGATTCTCATGCAAATGATAATATAATAATTATATGCTTATAATAAACATCAAAATAAATTGAAAATATGCCAAATATTTGTATTTTATAAAAATTTCTGTGTACCATATGCGCCTTGACCAGAATCTACATACATAATAGCCTCATATAAGCCCTGCACTAAAAAAATTTGCATGCATTGGTGGAACATATACTCTTTTGCATACCTTTGAATATATCATCTGTAATGCACCCAAAATTGAAATTCTATCTATTTATATTTGTTTGAAAGAAATACCCTTCGAAAGCTTCGTTGGAAGTGCATTTCACATGCCAATGATCTAGTGATTGTAATCGCAATTTATTAAGCAGGAAAAAAATGGAAAGAGTGACACGGGAAGATCAATAGACTAGTTATAAGATGGATCTAGTAAAGTAGTGATAAGGTGCTTTTATTTTAGCGCCTTCAGACTAGCATAACACTGACAGATGCCTCAGCAAGTCGTTGATCCCTGAGTGGGCCATTGATCCTTGAGACAGCATGAACCCTAAACAATCAGACAAGAAAGAGGTACTTCTTACCCAACAACTGACTCTGTAGACTTTGTACTTCACACCACAGCTCACAACTGCTTATAGCTTCTTCAAGAGTGGAAACATGGCAACTCTTACGAGGATTCATGTTAGATGGAGTACATGTTTGATGAGAATGACCACAATTGTATTCAAAGATAATGATTACATTTTGATATGAATATATATGATTTTAATAAGCCAAGTTCTGATGCATAGGCCTGTTAGACCTTAATAATATGAATTAGCAAAGGTGAGAGTTGATGTGCAATTAAAATGATGTGGGTTACATTTGAAAAAAGAGAACAGAATAGAAATCATAAAATTGGTGAAAACAAAAGAGTTTGTAACAGGTTTTTGAATAATCAGTGCTCTAGGATAAGAGTGGTTCGACATTCAGAATAAAGCATACTGACAAGTGACAAACCACTAATGGAAAAAGTGTATTCCATTGCAAAAGCCGTGCAACTACAGAAAAGAAGCTAGACAATGGTACTTATGTATCACAAAATTAAGAACCACCATTGAAAAATGCAGAAGTTTAGTTGTCATACCATTTGGAATATCCTTTAAAGGGGTCCCATGGCCCTAAACAAAGCATGTAAACAAAAATGAATAGTTATCATAAAGCAGTTGTAATAGCAACATATTGCAGGAATTAAAGATGTAAGGCAAGGAAGAAGCACCTTCTCTATCACAACACCCCTGTTTGGCTCTTTCTCAATGACTTCTACCAGTCTCTCCACAGTTTTTCTCTCACGCACAGGACGCTCAATTGAAGATATAGGAGAACTTAGCAATTCTTTGGCTTTTTTCATGCCTCCTTTCTTCTCCTTTTCTTCACCAGTCCTTTCCCCTTCTTTCCTCTCCTTTGCCTCCCCCTTGTTACCAACTTTACGCCCACTTCTAGACCTTTTCTTTTTTAACTCTCCTATCTTTTTATTGTCATCCCCCACCTCAGTATTTCCACCATCTTCCTTCTCCTTTACATCACTTTCCCCCAATTTTACCCCTTCATCTTCTCCAGTTTCCTCTGTACTCATTTTCTCCTCTTCTTTTACATGGCCAGCATCTTGCATTTCAACATCCACTGTTGCCTTTTCACTTTTCCCTTCTTCCTTGTCTTCAGTTGTTTCCTCAATATCCATCTTCCCCTCGTCCTTCTTTACTTCCAACCCCTCTTTTTCTCTCACATCTCTAGTTTCTTCCACGTCCTTCATCTTTTCATCACCTTCCTTTTCTTCTGCATTCTTCTTATCTTTCTCATCATTAACATCTTTCATGCCACTCTTGTCTCCCCCTTCCTTTGTTTCTTTGCCACCATTCATTTCTTCGATTTTTCTTTTATCTTCCCCCTTTTGTTTTGCTTCTTCCACCATACCAGTTTCTTTTGCGTCATTATTCTCTTCCCCCTTATTTGTTTCTTCCACACTCTTCCCCGATTTTCCATCCTTTTTGTCGTTCTCTGTCTCAACACCATTCGTTTCTTTCCTGTCGTTTGTTTCTTCCACATCTTGTTTCTCCTCCCTGTTACTCTCCAAGTTTCCAAGCTTTTTGTCCTGATCATTCTTCTCTTTCCCATTGTTTGTTTCTTCTGCGCCTTGTTTTCCCTCCCTGTTTATCATTTCTTCTGTACGGTCATCTTCTTTCTTAACCTCCCCCTCTTTGATGTCTTTATTTTCCTCTCCATGACTATTCGTCACAGAAACCTTTGCTCCAGAATCCTTCAGTGGACCTGATCCGTTTGCCATAATAGTTGCCTCAACTTGAGGTCCTGGGTCTGGCTCTGCCATTTCAAAATTTTGAGCAGCAGCAAAGATCTGCAGGAGATTACCAAAATATGAAGCTTGACATATATGGAAAGTAATTTAATATTATAACACCTGGAACCACATAAAAAGAAGCTTCGACAAAATCACACTCAATTTAGAAACAATAACAATGTTAAGCCTAGAAAAAGACAATCTGCCTTGAAGAAAAAGCAAAGCTCAAAGAAAAACTAATAGATACACCTCATGAACTGTATTGAGAATAACAAGCTAAAATTAACAAGGACCAGCATGGTGATCCAGATCAGATAGAATATTTTAACTATAAGATATAATCTCCACTACCTAAAATACTACCAAAACCAAAAGAAAAATCTGAATTTGTACAGCCCAAAACATATTAAACCATTCATTAATGACAGAATCTCCACAATAAGAAACCTCAGACTGCATGATTCTAACAATGAAGTGAAGCCATAGAGACTAGACAGTGAACTCGAAGCTTAAAACTAAGTATCGATATAATCTTGAGGTTTAATGGCCGAGCTCTGCCGTTCCAAAATTTCTAGTAGAAGCAGATATTTGCAGGGGATTACCACAATATGAAGTTTAACCTGCATCAAAAGTAGACGAACAATATAAAACCGTAAGCAAAACACACTGAAGATTCCACCAGATTGCAACCAATCAATTTAGAAACAAAGAATGGTGTTAAGCCCACAAAACACTCATATGAACTAAAGAAAGGCAAACCGAGAGGAAAACTGATAGATATACTTAATCATGAACCGCATCGAACATTTAAAAAAAAAAAAGAGCTAAAATTGACAGAGATTACAAAGGTAAGCCAGATCAAAATCCAATCTTTGACCTCCACGGTCTAAACTACTCGCAAAAAAGAAAAGAAAAATCTGAAAAATGAACATCGTAAACTGTACTCAAGCGCTAGCTAACGACAGAAATTTCTACTGGAAGCCCTAGAGAGTGAGCTCGAGGCTCAGAAAGCAGAAGGAAAACTAAGCACCGAAATAAGAGGGCTAAAAGACAAATAAAATCGTTTCCGCTCAGAAACCCTAAACTGGAACAAGCGAGTACAGTTCAAAAAGAAGTTTAAAAAAAAAAAAAATAATAGTGATACAAAATTGGCAGCCTGAGTAGAGCGCGGGCATCAAATTGAGGGAAATTAGCGGCTACGTACCGGAGATCTTGGATGGGGGTGACCAATTCAAGGCGATTCTCGCTGCGGGATTCTCTGCCTCCCTCCCTCTCGCGACAGAGCGAAGCGGTTCGCAAGAGCAAGAGCTTTTTTTTTTTTTTTCCTTTTTTTCTTTCTTTCTTTTTTTTTTTTTTTTTACTTCCCTCCCCTCTTGAAGCTGAATAAAAGGGGGACCCTTTTTATGCGGGTAGAGAGTGGCTCCGGGGCCCGGACCCAAAATATGGATTTCAATGGGGTTTATTATTACATCTACTTTGCGGATACAGCCATGTACTGTTCGGATTTTGCGTATTACAGCTTTTGTTCCAGTCTTCTCCGTTTCGTATCTATCTACTATTACTATTATGTCTATCATGATAAGAAAAGCTTTTTTTTTTTATTTTCTTATTGGGGGGGGGGGGGGGGGGGGTGGGTGTGTTCTACTCCTATGTTAGTTATCTTTTAAAAAATAAAAAATTCCATACACGTCATTGTACGTACACTTTGCAATAATTTGACAACTTCGCACGGGGAGAAACTTAGAAGGAAAAAAACCACTTCTAACTCACTGTAATACCCACGATGCAAATCTCAGTTACGGAGAAATTGGTTAATGCGGCTAGAAATCTCATTTGTTATGTTATGTTGTTCCTTTTTTCATGCTAAAGAGTGAGAGTGAGTAAATATGTTATGTTGTTATGTTGCTTCTTTTCAATTTTGTGAAAGCTAAAGAGTAAGCAAATATATTATGTTGTTCCTTTTTTTCATGCTAATATTTAAAAATATTGCAACCTTTTTTTTTTTTGGTGAGCACATGCATTGGATCTATTTGAATCTGATTTACAATTGTTTCACTTCCCATCTACAACAAATATATGCCACATGCTATAATGAATTAACTTTCCTAATTTTCTGTATAGACATTACTAATTTGTGAATAATCATATAAACTTAATACATCGCTTTTTTTATATACATGTTCATAATATCATGAATTGTTAATGTGAATATTCTTATTCACGTAAATATTTTATTGTACAGGCATGCGTCGCATGAACAGGAGTACTAGTCTATATAAGGTGAATTATAGAACTACCCTCCAAGATTTATAAAAGTGATAGAAAACCTCCTAATATTTTTAAATAAACACTTTATATCTAGATCTCTTAATGATTATTGATTAGCATTTGTTTTTATGGATAATTGAGATATATTAATTAAGAATCAAAAGCATTAACATCGTTATGAATGTCCTGAGAAAAAACGTCGAGAAAAACATAAAACCATGTATGAGTTAGAACATTTGCAGAACAAAATCTAGCAAAAGAATAAGCTGATCTGTTGCATTCTCTATGAGCGAAGACAAAATTGCATTGTCAAAAAGCTCTAGATTCCACATTAATAGCTTCTCAAATATGTCCAGAAGAAGCCAAACGAATTCCATCTCCCAAAAGCTCATTCAGCACAACACTTGCGTCAGACTCAATTTCCATAGTAGTTCCACTCATACTTCTAGTAAAACGGACACCTGAAGTAGTGTCAGTGCCTTAACCATAGATCGTGAATATCCAACAACACAACTACCACCATAAACTCCACTAAATATACCAGAGTGATCTCAAACTATAATAGCAAATCCCTTTAATTTTCCACCCTCCAAGAATGTGTTAGGTCTCATGTTTATGAGCCTATTATTGTAGGTTGTCTAAAAATTACTGCAGACGGTTGATCCCTACCAAACACTGATAATAGAAGTTACAATTCAGCGACCTCCATAAGGCTACAATTTGGAGACTTTCACGACAATCAACGAAGGTTACAATTCAACGACCTTCACAACAACCGATGGAAGTTCTGATTCAACGGCCTTCACAATCATCAACAGGAGTTACAACTGACAACTCTCACATTCCAAGGAGCCGAGATGAAGATCACAATCTTTGCAACGCTCTAACTAAAGAAACTACAAATTAACAGTTTCTTAAACCAAAAGCGCAGAGTTCATCTCTGCGTTCCAGGCTCAAAACGCAGAGCTCGTCTCTGTGTTCCAGACTCAAAACGCATAGTTCATTTATGTGTTCCACACTCAAAACGTAGAGCTTATGGTTCACCACTGCGTTTTTCAACCTCAAGTGCAGAACTCAACTCTGCGTCCCAGGTCCATAACACAGAGTTCGTGTCCAGATTGTAAATTTTGCGTTTGACTCGTTCAAACATGAGTTGGACGGTTCCAAAACTGTTTCTCACGATTTTGAGGGGATCGCAACCCCACTAAGGAGTGATTTTAGGGGTTAGTTACACCTCCAAAACCCCTATAAATAGCGAAAAACTCAACTGAGTTCGGATCCTTTGATTTTTGAGTATTTTTGGATCTAGAGATCGGCAACAGAAAGCTTGGAGCATCTTTCGGAGCTATTCTTGGAGCTTTTCTTCATTCTTAGCTATAAACCGATTTCGGTTAGATCAAATCAACTCTTTTACAGAGTTCTAAACTCGTTCTAAGTTTCTAAACTCGTATTGTGTTCTTAAACTCGATCAGAGTTCTTAAACTCGTGAGAGTTTTAAACTTGCCATGCAAATTCTCCTCAACGTCTATTCAAGAGGAATCTGTTAGACCATAGAGAGGGGGTGATTAGGGTATTATGCTAATCTAATCCGTTTTTATGCCAATTAAAACTAATTCAATAAACTATTCTTGCAAGATAGATATACAATGTGTTATGAGCAAGAATAAGCAATATGAGCAAAAGAGATATATCCTAGTAAAGAAATATATTGTGAATTATATGCAATAATATATAAACTAATACAATGGTGAAATAAATAATCTACAAATGTGATAGGGCAATATGATGAGTAATACACAAAGGCGATATAAGATACGAATACAAGAATAAGTACGACAATGTAATCACAAACAAAAAGATATGATCACGGAGTTCAGTCCCCACGACCTACGTCTCCGCTCCTCACCTCAAGGAGATCTCCACTATCACAACCGAGTTTTCTACGCTCACTCGAATAACGTTTACACTACACAATATCGGTTTTTAACCCAAAGATAGTACAATCTGGAAATATAGCCGTTACAGTGTTATGAGTCAACTCAGTATTGTTCATGAGTCGACTCATAAGTAGCCGTTACAGGCTAAAAACCAACTTATGGGTCGATTCATAAAAATCATGAGTCGACTCATAAACCATGGGTCGACTCATAAGATCATGAGTCGACTCATCAGAAACAAAACTCATTTCCCAGCACAGTTTGTGAGTCGACTTATGACAGGCATAAGTCGACTCAACCTGATGGGTCGACTCATGATGTTGTGAGTCGTCTCATCAGAAACAAATTATAAACTACGCAGTAATTTGTGAGTCGACTCAATACTGTTTATGAGTCGACTCATAAACATGTACACAGAAAATTTCAACTTTGAACCTTGTTAAAAAATATCAAATAAATTCCAAAAATTATAAAACTTTGGGAAATATCTATAAACATGTTAATGAACATGTTACAAAAGGAATTTTTAGAATTTCACTTCTCATTTGTAAAAACTTATCATTTTACAAAAATATCCAAAACAAGAAAACATGAGATACTTGAATTTTGATGTTTTGACATAAACCAAGTTTTGAAACTTTATAAAATGATTTTATAAACTTAAAGAAAGATGTAAACTATTATTATGAATTCTATAAACACATTGTAGGCGTATAAAATTGCCTATGGGTCCCTTAGCATAGCTCGACACAAGAAATCGACAAATCAACGGACGTTCGAGCAACGAAGCGGACTAACGAGGCTACGAGGCCAACGAACCGCACACAAGCAACGGAATACGTTCGCATGTGGAATCGATCCAACGGTTCGGAAAATCAACGAGTCGTCCAACAACAAAATAGGATTTGTACTCAAACACCGAGGCGGAAATACTGCCAAATAAAGACGCGGGCTATCAAATCAAAGTCCGGGCGAATCAAAC
>BQKN01001106.1:319003-333153 GCA_022839385.1 Asparagus kiusianus | reverse complement strand
TGCAATGAGTTCGTCAATGAAGAAGAATCTAATTTTTCCCGCGAACACACATTACTCAATATTTTCACAAATTTATATTTATATAAACATGAAAACCAAAAACCAAAACGTGTATATATATATAACTGTATATATATATAAGAAACCAAAACTTATATGTGTGTAAGTGATTAAGTTTAAAGTATCAACACACATAATATAAACCTAAACTAAATATACCCAAGCTATGATCTTTATCTTCAATAAGCTCTTCTTGGTAAACTTACAGATGAAGCTTGAACTTGGATCTTCAACTTGAATTGCATTGCTTCACTCCACTATTCCCGCCAACCTCCATATCGTTATGGCGTAATTTCATCCAACCTCCAACATGTTGTTTGTTTACAATAAACATTAGACAAACACTATTAGTCGTAATTATTTGTTAAACATCATCAAAACAAGAAGGCCAACAGAATCAACCAAGTTCTACGAGGCGAAGCGTTCGGATCGTCAACGGGATACAAGATTCAAGCTCCCATCGACACCAAGAAGAACCCAATTTTAAAACAAATAGAAAGGTCTCCGTCGATCTTTCTCTCTTTTGTAAATTGGGAAACCGATAAGAGAAATTATAATTTCTTCTTCTAAGCCAGTTAGAGAGGGATTACAGTGAGAGATTGTATTTATTCTTTTCCTAAGTCAGTTAGGGAGATTAATATAGAATTTTATTCTCATTTTTTTCAATTTTCCCACGAACAATTGTCTAA
Organism: Asparagus kiusianus; assembly: GCA_022839385.1. Lineage (NCBI taxonomy): Eukaryota > Viridiplantae > Streptophyta > Magnoliopsida > Asparagales > Asparagaceae > Asparagus > Asparagus kiusianus. Next base: position 332,404 of record BQKN01001106.1, on the reverse strand, counting down.
TATGATTTTTTGATGATTAACAAACAATTCCTAACATTGTTTTTGAGTATTTTCATTTGCTTGTTAGGTATCCTACACAAACATCCTCCGATGGAGGTTGGATGAACTTGAGCTTTAACGATGATATTCATAGAGGTTGGAGGAAATCGGAATGAAGCGCAATGTCATTCAAGTCAAAGACACGCCATCGCTTCATCCCTGCTACCAAGATCGAGATTAACGAATATTATTTGCTTGGGTATAGTATTTTTAGGTTTTTACTTTATGTGTTTATACTTAAAGCTCAAACCATACACGTACACGTTATTTCGGTTTATCGTATTATATATCTATTTGGGAATATATCATGATTTTGGATTATTGACTTAATGATACTGTTTTACATCTTTTCTAAAGTCTATTAATCCATTTAAAAGTATCTCAAAACTTGTTTGAAATAGTTTTATCAAAATCAAGTGTTCAACAAACTCGTAGTTTTGACCATTTTGCAAAATAATGAGTTTACACAAATGAGAAATGCTATTTTAGAAATTTCTCTTCCAACATGTTTATTTTCATATGTGTAAACATTTTCTCAAGTTTTACTATTTTTAGAATTGTTTTGCTATTTTAAATTGAATTTAGAAAATCAACTTTATAGCAAATTTAAGTATCTGTGTATCAGTTTTTCAGTCGACCGAATTCTTGGATCGGTTGACCGAACAGTCATTTCAGTCGACCGACCTACTTTTTAGTCGACTTGCCAGTAGCATTTTTTATAGCATTAGTTTTGTCAGTCGATCAGTCGACCGAATAATACTTTTAGTCGACTAATCTTGGTTTTCAGTCGATCGAGTCATGGCTGTCTATTTTTTTTTACAGTAACGGCTAGTTTATCAGTCGACCAATTTATTCAACCAGTCAATTGATCATGGAATTTTTCTGTAACGGCTAGTTTTTGTTTGATCTGTTTTGAGAGGCTATAGATAGCCCTCAAGACATATTTTTTAGTTAAGGAAAATAAGAGAAATTTCACTAGTTTGTTTCTAAGTTTTTAAAAGATCAAGTGTTTTTGTTTATGTGAAAAGAGTTTCACAAAGAGAAGGATAACGATTTCATTTTTGAGGCATTCAAATCTCTATCTCTCCTTTCTTTGGAGAAGTTTTCTAAATCCTTCCTTTGGCTAATTTATATTTTGATTCTCATATATATATCAGATTTGCTTGTGTTTATATTCGTTTTACTCATTGTTTATGTAGGCCATCTAAAAATAACTACAGATAGCTGATCCCCATCAAACATCGATGATAGAAGTTACAATTTGACGGTTTCCAGAAGGCTACAATTTAAAAAATTTCATATAGATCGATGGAAGCTCTAATTCAACAGTCTTCACAATCAACATCGGGAGTTACAATCTGACGACTCTCATATTTTCAAGGAGCCAAGACGAAGGTTACAAGATGACAATCTTTGCACCGCTCTAGCAAAAGAGACTACAAATTGACGGTCCCTTCAAATCAAAACGCATATATCTCTCAAACCGTAAGGAGTTTGGCAAAACGGACGAGAACAAACCGAACCCTTATGGTGGGTTTGGTCAGCTCTGTCTCGTCGAGATAGTCGATTTTCACATATAATTCGTCCAATTCCGACTTACGGTTTGAAAGTTACGACGTGTTCTTCGCAACAAGTTGTGTTCTGAAGTCTGTCTACAAGACTGGACTTCGCCTGAACATTAGACTTAGCCTGAAGCTCATCAAGCTCGCCTGAGGCTCGCCTCTGCATTCTAGAGTCAAAACACAGAGTTCATATCTGCGTCCCAACGACAAAACACAGAGTTCATGGACTCAAAACGCAGAGTTCATCTTTATGTCCCAGCAACAAAACGCAGAGTTCGTGGACTCAAAATGCAGAGTTCATCTCTACGTCCCAACGACAAAACACAGAGTTCGTAGACTCAAAATGCAAAGTTCATCTCTGCATCCCAACAACAAAGCACAGAGTTCGTGGACTCAAAACGCAGAGTTCATCTCTGCGTCCTAACAACAAAGCACAGAGTTTGTAGATGCATTTTGGACTTAAAACGCAGAGTTCGTTGCTGCGTTCCAGAATCAAAAATCAGAGTTCGTGGCTACGTTCCAGACTCAAAACGCAGAGTTTGTGGCCGCGTTCTAGATTCAAAATGTAGAGTTCGTGACTGCATTTTCAGGCTCAAATACAGAGCCCAACTCTGCGTCTTAGGTCCAGAACACAAAATTCGTGCGTTTTCAGGTTCAAATGTAGAGCCCAACTCTGCGTCCCAGGTCTAGAACACAGAATTCATGCACATAACGTAATTCTTGCATTTGACTCGTTCAAACACGAGCTGAACGGTTTCAAAATCGTTTTCACGATTTGAGGGGATCACCACCCTATCATGGAGAGATTTATGGGAGGCGATTATACCCTATTAAATTCTCATTAAGGAGAGATTTAGGGGGGCGGTTACACCCCTTAATCCTTTATAAATAGCGGGAAACTCAACTGAGTTCGGGATCTCCAATTCATCCTCTTTTCGGTAGCAAAGAGAAGATCTTTTGGTAGATCATTTTTAAGGGAGGTCGATATTTATCCTTGAAGAGCTCAGAGCATTCTTCGGCAACATGAGCTTTTTTCATCCTTGGCTTACAAACCGATTTCGATTAAATCAACTCTTTCATAGAGTTTCAAACTCGTTCAGAGTTATCAACTCGTCAAGAGTTTCAAACTTGTTTTGCAAGTTCGTCCAAGACATCGAGTCAAGAGGCGAAGACAACATTCCAGTGAGGTGTTCGGATCGTCAATGGGATACAAGAATCTAAATTCCCATCGACACCAAGAAGAACCCAGGTTAAACAAAGGAAAGAATCTTAGTCGACCCTTCTCTCTTTTGTAAATTGGGAATCTGATATAAGAAGTGTAATTTTTTTCTGAGTCTGTTAGAGAGAAATTGTATCGAGAGAATTGTAATTAATTTTTTTTCTAAGTCTGTCAGAGAGAATAATACAAATTCAATTTCTATTTTTTCTTTTAATTTTCCCACCAAACAAAAGATGGCGACTCCGCTGGGGACTAGCTTCACTAACGAAGAAGTGGTGGTGTGATCCGACGTCAACCTCGCTAGAACAACGGTCGAAATTCTCGTGGTAGAGTTTGATCGAGCCAAATATGAGGAAGTTCTTTCTTTTGGATCTCTTAGCCCCAGGGCTATGCGCAAGATCCACAATGTCTCCAACGAGGCTAAAGCTCCAACTACTCCAATTGCAGCCAAATCACCCAAGGAAGACCTCTCCTTTGGGCCAGATTGCTCGGACAGCCCCTCCTCTGATGGAGTGGGCTCAGCTTCAGTCAAACACATGCCAAGACAACGGGTATCGGGTCGCAAGAGGCCCATTGTGACGACAAACCAGGTCAACCCAGATGGTGACATCACCAAGGCCTTGGAACAGGCCAAGAAGAATGTCGCTCGACGAAGGAGGAGATCCCGATGACGAGCACAACTCCAAGAGAACCGATCCTCCAATCAACGCGAGCTCCGCGTTTGTGAGCCTCAATACGAGCTCTGTGTTTCTACTTTAGAATGCAAGCCTCACTTTTATGTGCCCAAGCATGAGCCTCACATAAGCCAAACTAAACACAGCCCTCAGGGGTGCATTTCCCAAATAGAACGCAACCCTCAGAGGCGTGTTCTAACATCAAAACGCAGACCTCAGAACTGCGTTGATCAACCAGAATGCGATCCTCAGAAACGCGTTCCAACATCAAAATGCAGTCCTCAAAGGCACGTTTTACAATCAAAACGTAGCCCTCGGGGGTGCGTTATTCAAGCAAAATGCAGCCTTCAGGCCTGCGTTTTACCTTTAGAACGCAGCCCTCAGGACTACGTTTTACGTTCAGAACGCAGCCCTCAGGCCTACGTTTTACCATTAGAACACAGTCCCCAAGACTGCGTTGACCAGCCAAAATGCAGCTCGAAGAGGCGCGTTTCACCAGCAAAAGGCAGACCTCAGTCTTGTGTTCTTCAATCTAAACACGATCCTTATGTTCCTTCTTCAGGACACGATGTGATTCGTCGTGTCAGAAAAGACCAACATGGATTTAAGATCCATGTTCACCAAAAACCAATCCCGTCTACTAATGGACATGGGGTTCCAGCTTCAACCTCACGTTCAGTGAGAAATACTTCTCAAGTCTCCGATTTATAGGAACTTTTGTCAAGAGAAAGACCAATGCAACAAACCACCCATTCATGTCAATGTGAGCGGCTTATTTCTGCGATCCTCTCAGAATGTTAATGTTGTGCTTCTGTGCTTAGGCGATCAATGTTTGACCGATTAACGAGCGTTGCTCGACCAAGCAATTGGATCAAGTGGCTCTGATACCACTGTTGACTCTTAAGTTTACGAACTTAGAACTCTCCTAAATGAAGACAAAGAACTTACTTTTATTTATTTAAATTTTTTTCTTGATGAAATAAGGATTACAATAGCCCTTTATATAGGCTTCAAAAACAAAACGTATAGGCATACCAATAGTCACAAATTAAACTCCTATTTTAATGTCATAAAGATAAAACATCATAAATGAGCGAGTGACTATTATTCTTCCATAACCTATGACCCTTGCACTTCTAGAACTCATGCTATTAACCCCATTTATTCTAACATTTTAATTTAATATTCCAACAAATACTAGGGCATTGTACCCACATGTTTCCCGGCTTAACATATCAGTTTTCTTAATCTTAATAATTCAATATCTTGCATCAAAACCTCTTATGACAGTCTAAATTAAAAGATATGGTTCATGGGGAGACTATTCATGCTTAATTTTCAGCATGCATTTCGTAATTCATACATATTGGATGAAAGTCATTTTGTGGTGGCACCACGGAAAATTGTGTGCAGATGTTACTACCTACAGTAGCGTGTTGTGACTTGTGAGAGACAATCATGTTTCATAAGATAGATTATTATTCATCAACAATCCAAATTGAGCTGCATTGCCCACTATATCAATAGCTTCTAAAATTTACACAGATCGACAAGACGCTAGAAATATCAAAGATGACCTACCTAAACTCGACCCTCAGTTCTCGGAAGGCTTTATATATGCAGTATATACATTAACCTGAGCTTCGTGGTATCCTGCTCATGTCGACCTTAAGATTCACGGATCGCAAAGGGCTCACACATCTATTAAGTTGAATAGGAGTAATATTAAATTGACGACTCAAATTATCTTGACGCAATGCATTTTACTCCCACCGTTTTTGCTTTCATTTTCCATCTAATCCTTTTCACCTGAATGTACAGTGACAACAAATGCGAGCATTGTAAACAGTCACTCAATACATGCTACAGTAGGATATTTGAGGTTGATTAGCGACGCCGATGTTTCATTTGGATGCAAATAGCTAGAACAGGGAATTAAGATCCAACTATTGACAGATCGAGGCAGGTTGATGTCATGACCAACTGAATCCACCAACCACTACAAGCAAGCAATCTATTTGGTCTCAGCAACCTTAAAGGCCTATACATTTCTTGGAACAAAGCATTGGATAGACTACTTGAACCTTCAAAGCAGAATTGAGAATATATATTAGCTACAAAAGATTAGTATGCAGAAGCTAACTTGAATAGACTTGAGATCTATGAATGCGGACTACCAGTTAAAGATGTTCGCGTAGCCCTGTGGGCTTGTAGGTTATCACCAAACATCAGCATCAAGCTTCCTACTGTGAAACTATATCACTTGCAGTACTATTGCATGTGTGGCTCGTAGAACAATATATTCGGTTTGGGTCTGTGTGATGCTCCATCCTTTTTATCTCAAAAAAGAAGAAAAAAACAAATTCTTCCTAGCTAGGGTGCACAAGAAAAAGTTTGTTACCAATGGTGTGCTATGCCTATATTTACGCGCAACCATAAAACATATATGCACAGTAACATACATGCCATGCTTATATATTCCTCTGTCGCGCACAGACACGTAAAATGCAGCGATAGGCTCAATGTTTTGGCGTAGCTATGCATGAAAACATCTAGGCAACCAGCCCTTAACGATTCAGACCTAAACATGTTACTCTGGTGAGCAAACATAATGGTCGGGGCGTTAAAATTACTAAAAAGGCCATAACTTCAACAACACAACACAAGCACAGATAAGAAGATTCCAAACTTACAAGGAGATTGTTTAATGTTAACAGAGGAGGAGGAGTGGGGGATGAAAAAAGCCTGAAAACAAATTAATTATCAGGAGCTCTCAGCATTGGTGGTGGACTGAGCATCAGACTGAATATATTTCACGACATCAGCACAACAAGTAAGTTTATCAGCCTTATCGTCCGGAATTTCAATGGAGAACTCCTGCTCAAAGGCCATGACAAGCTCCACTCTATCCAAGCTGTCCAGGCTCAGATCCTTCTGGAAGTCAGCAGTGTCTGTTACCTGCCCCGACGCAAGAAAAAGATCGGATCATGGTCAGTATAGTAAGCTATTTGAGATGTTAGGTTCAGAACGTAAGACATAAAGATTTGAAAGGCACGGAAGCAAAGAAGGTGATTTTCAGAAAAGCAACAAGCTTTCTTAAGTGCCCTGTATATATGCATATTACCAAATGAAGCCGCCTAAAAGCCAAGACTCAATTGCGATGTAACTTGCAAGCTCTGTGGATGACAGACTTGAGGACTGGTGTCACTCAATCAATATGGCTTGGAAACCGACGGGCAACTTTATCGTGTGAATTCCCACATTTATACCTTTTAAAAAGAAAATGATAATGCTCCCTAAAGTTAATATAAATGCAAACCCCCTCTAGGTTGATCAAAATATGCAATCAAGAACCACCATGGCAAACCTTTACAGGAATGGAAACAGCTCGATATAAAGACCAAGATCATGGAAGTGAAGGACCATGATCAGCCACATTCTGTGATTGACGACCTGCTTACAATTTTGGCCAAGCAAGAGATTTGTAAGCGAAGAAAAGTACAAATTAGATGAGGGCAAGACGTGGATCTATAAACAGATACAGGTCAGGGATGAAAAACGACAATCGAGCTAGAGGAGTATGGTGGCAACAGCTGTTGGGTATCTACTCAAACTCCAAGTTGGGATAGAGTTTTTAATTCTTTGTATAACTTCATGAGAATTAGATAAGATTAGAGATCTATCATGATTAGGAGTTTGGGTTCCATCATGATTGGAAGTTTGAATCTTATTCTAATTAGGAAGTTAGACTAGAAATAGGATTGCTAAAAGTAAAGAAAACACCATTCTTTCTTTTTTACAGTTCTGTTTTCCTGCAATCGCTACGAAAGCCCTAACAGCAAAGTCGATACCATCATTTATTTTTCGATATTAAAGAAGTCCTGTTAACTCATAATTGAGGATCAGCATGCTAATAAAACACGTAGATTTAAGATTACCTTGCTCGCATCTATCTTGTCAAAATTTTTAACCAGCTCTACAACTCGAGCCGTCAGACGTTCGGAGCTTGAATCGTCTGACGAAGCACACACGCACCGTGTCAGCCCATAGAGAGGCCTTCCACCTTCCTTGAATGCTAGAGACTTTGTGGGTAGGCGGATGTGCCTGAGTACATAATTTCGGAAATGCTGCATTCTAGTGAAAGCCCGGAGCAGATGAATGCCAAAGTCAGAACACGGAGAAATCAAGCTAGATATTAAGAGCACCTATTACTGATGCTACACATTCAAGCAAAAAAAAAAAAAAAACAGTAGGAATCTGGGGGGGAAAACAACCTTGAAACTATTATTCAAATTAACAAGTCAAACGCGGGCTTGAATCTTCATTTTCCGAAATAATTGCTAATTGAAGAAACAACCTTGACATCGTGACTGTCACAAGAGCGCGAGCAAAAGCAAACACAAAGCGGACGCACACATTTTATGGGCTACCCTAAGAAAACAACTATCTTAATTTTTACACTCTTTGCCCGCCAGGTTCAGCTTAAAAATAGTTTAGTAAAGCTTGTTTGCTTAAAAATAGTAAAACGCGTAAAAGACCCGGTCTTTTTCGGAATCATTTGGACAGCAAGTTTTCGTGAAATCCGTATTTTTTTACAAGGGCGGACATGACAATCAATAAAGGATTTTGGCCCTAGAAAGGCTATGAATCCGATGTTGCCGTTATTAAAAGAAAGAAAGGGTGGGAAAAAAGGCATTTAAAGCCCCAAACGACAAAGATCGTAAACAGAAACAGAGGGTGGCGGCGTACCTCTTCGACAGCGGAGAGACGACGACCAGAGATTCACAGGGGGGAGAGCAGAGGGGGTAGATCTGTACTAATCGGATGTCCTGTTCCTCGAAGCAGTTTTAAAACAAAGCCGACCCGATCCCGACCCGACCCGACTGGACTGGTAAAAATGTAATAATTTCTAAAAAGGGGTAAGCTTTCTTCTCATCCGCCCTCTTATAAATAATAAACACAGCTCTCGCCCATGGTGATCTCAATTAAGGTGTGTAGATTATGACCGGCTCGCTCATGTATGAATTTGGGTAGGTCCCAACTTAGCCATCTGCCGATCGAATTTCACATGGCCCTCCACTTTGTAAAGGATTCTTGATACGCTTGCATTTCTTGCTATATAATAATTATTGCAAGAGATTGGCTTAGCTAGTTAGAAGAGTGAGTATATCTGATTTGAGAATGATATTTGAACTGTTTGGGGTTGATTATTGATAAATTGACAAATTCTTTATTTCCAATTTGATTTCCTCTGTATGATTTTTTTTTTTCCATGAAAGCCATAAATCATGGTTGGTTGTTTTGATTAGTTACTAGGTATTAATAGCACATGGATGCTTGCTATGAGATTTGATTATTAAAACTTTACTGTTTATATCTTTCCTTTAGCCTTGCCCATCAACGAATGGTAAATATCCTTCTAGTACAGATAGTCCTCCATTTACGACTTCCAGTAGGCAAAGTCTAATCCGTCAAACTTCTTGATCTTTAATTTCCTTTCCTCTGTCATGGTTCTTGCACAAATCTTCTGAACGAAGCCCTGATACCAGTTGTTGGGGATTCGAAACAATCAATTCGAACCCATGCCCTTCCGGACCTTGTGTTAAGAGTTTAGCAAGTAGGAAAATCACCGCAAATAAAAGAGAAAATTACAGGAAAGATAAACAAGAAAGAACACACAAAATTTAACGAGGTTCGGCAACGTGCCTACGTCATCGGGAGCCACACCACACAATTCTTTGATTAATTGAAGAAGATTACAACTCCCACAAAAAGGTTTTTATCTCTCTGAGATCTCTCTAAAAGAATCCTCTCAAAACCCTCTTTTTCACGTGTTCTACAAACCATAAAAACATTTAGGTATATATAGGATCCCAGGCAGCCCAAAACAGTTTCCAAAATGAATTAGGAAACTGGAAAAACTAACTTCGGTCGACCGGACCATGCTAGTTGGTCGACCGGCCAGAGCGACAACTTCCTACAGGGTTGTGCATGTTTTCGGTCGACCAACTAGCACAACCCTGTCGGTCGACCGACCCGAGAAATTCCAGACTCGGTAGTTTGTTTCAGGTTTCGGTCTTCACACTTCCAAAACCAACACTGACACACACAGTGTCCACCTCGGACATATTAATTCCCTTCATTTTTTGTGCGGGTTTGGTTCGCAGAGAGAGTTAGGGTTTACAGCGATAAAAACTACTCCGCCCCAGCCAAATCGCTCATCGCGATTTCCTCCAAAATCGAGCGGAAAACCCATGAAGACCCTCCTCTTGTGTCCTTTTGTCATATCTGCAATATTTTGGGGAAATCACTCAGTTGGCTAGGGTTACTGCCAAGTCCAACCATTTTTTCTCTCTTCGGGCGTCGGATCTACAAAATTGGTGGCTTGCTATTGTCCGATTTTTGCTGATTTCTTCTGATTTTGGGGAAATTCACTCATTTTCCTTAGATCTTGTTTGCGGGAAAAATTGCAAGAAAGCTTAGAAATAAATTTTTATTAATCTCCCTAACTGACTTAGGAAAATAATGAATACAATCTCTCAAAGTAATCTCTCTCTAACTGACTTAGAAAAAGAAGTTATAATTTTCTTATTGGTTTCCCGATCTACAAAAGAGAGAAAAATCGACGAAGATCATTCCCTTTGTTTAATATTGGGTTATTCTTGGTGGCAATAGAAGTTTGATTCATGTATCCTGTTGACGATACGAACACCTCGCTTCGTGAAACTTCGGTCTTTGCTTCTGACTTTTATGTCGGGAAGAACTTGCAAGGCAAGTTTCGAACTCTGAACGAGTTTAGAACTCTGCAAGAGAGTTGATTTCAGAAAGGAATTTCAATCTTTTTAGCCGAAATAAGCCAATGGCTTTTCTCTCTTCAAGGCAATAGTCGATCTCAATGATAGCCAATCTGAATGATCCAAAAGCTCCCACCCAAGATGATCCAAAAGGATCTGTATTCAGCTGAATTCTTAGCTATTTATAGAGATCTAGGGATGTAACTAACCCCATAAATCTCACCATAATGGGGGCTTAATGGCCCTATTATGTGGAAAACGGTTTTGAACCGTTCAAATTGCAATTGAAACGGTCAAACGCGAGATTCGCGTTATGGAGCGACCCTCGCTCTTATATGTGATCAATGATCAACTGCAAACAATTATTCACGTGCTACATGATTAATAATGCCAAAGTGAGAACAATTATTCACATGTTATATGATTAATAATCACACACAACGTAGCGATCTCTCACCAACTAAAATTCAAGTAGTTCAAAGTACTGCATAGTTAGTTTTAAATTTTAATTATACAATTATTATTTAAATAGAAATCTATTTATAATTGTTATCCTCTCACATGCAACATCATATACCAATATATATAAGCCAAGAAACTATAATAATTTCTATAGCACTTTTATCTCCTTCTATAGGCACGTGTCTTTGTTATTAGAATAGATTATTTTAAAACAATTAATTATATTGTATATTTGATCTTTTTTCATATTAAGAAATTACAATAATTTTCACAGTAGTTTTATCTCCTTCAACAAGTATGTGTCTTTGTTATTTTCTTCTTATTAGAATAGATTAGATTGTTTAAGAATTATGAATTATAAAATTACAACAACTTTAACAGTACTTTTATCTATTTCTTCTTATTAAATTAGATTAGATTATTTTAAAATAATTAATTATATTGTATGTTTGATTTCTTTTCAGATCACAAAGTTTAATTATACTATTATTATTTAAATAGATACTGTTTGTATAAAAGTCAAAGAGAATCTCATACGTAGCTTTGATCTCAATGCCAATTATAATACTTATATATGGGTTTTGATTAAAATAAATTTCATGTATGAGGTTAACTTATATGATCCTACTTTAATCATATTAGATAATTTAACATTTTTTTACACCCAAACTCTTTCACAAAACCAAGAGATTTTCAAAATTAATCTTGGGGGTTGCTTGCATTAAAAATTATGTTAGAGGGTCCATATAGTTTGTTTTATAGTTTAAGATTGTCAACACATTTTGTCTCTTATGCATATTAATTATGAGTAATAATATAATTTAATTGATTCAAGTATATCCTAATATATTTCTGAACTCTTATCTTGTCTTTTGCTCTTTATCATGTACAAACCTAACGACTCTTATTCAATTCCTTCTTTTTTCTTTTTTGTCTCTTGACATTGTCTTTTGTTCTTCATTATGTACAAACTCATTTCATGGATTAGGGTTATGGTTTTTGAGGGGGGAGTATAGGTTGTCTAAAAATCACTAAAGATAGTTGATCCCCATCAAACACCAATAACGACAGTTACAATTTGACGACTTCCATACTAACAATTCCACAATCAAATCAACAAATGAAGGCTACAATTAGAAGATTTTCACATAGATCGAGAAGTTGTAATTCGACGGCCTTCACGATAATCGATGGAAACTCTGATTCAGCAGTCTTCACAGACAACTGTGAGAGTTACAATTTGACGACTCCCACATTTTAAGGAGCTAAGGTGAAGATTATAAAATAACGATCTCTGCTAATGCCCTAATGAAAGAGATTAGAAGTCAACTATCTCTTTAAATTCCTAAACGCAAAGTTCTTTTCTGCGTTTTAGATTCACAACGCTATGCAAACACGGTGTTTTTAGCCTCAAGCGCATGCCTAACTCTGCGTTTCAGGTCTAAAACGCAGAGTTCAGGCCCAGAATGCCACTTTTAGCGTTTGACTGGTTCAAACAGAACCTGAACGGTATCAAAACCGTATCTCCACTTAATGGGGTCGGTTACACCCCATTATGGAGAGATTTTAGGGGGCGATTACACCCCTTAAACCCTTGAACGGTTTCAAAATCGTTTCCCACGAAATAGGGTCGGTTACACCCCATTAAGGAGAGATTTAAGGGGACGGTTACACCCCTAAAACCCTATAAATATGAGAAAACTCAACTAAGTTCGGGGATGATCTTTTGTCTTTAGGCGTTCGGATCTCCTCTTTGGATTCGAAGATCAATCTTTTGGAGATCTTAGAGCTTTTGTCAGCAACATAAAATCTTTGGGGATTTCCTACTTAGCTTTAAAACTGATTTTCGGTTCAAATCAACTCTGTTACAGAGTTTAAACTCGTTCTACATTTTAAAACTCGTTAAGAGTTATTCTTAAAACTTGTCACGCAAGTTTCATTGACTTCAATCCAGCGAGGTATTCGAATCATCAACGAGAAGCAAACTCGACGTGAGTTTCAGGGGAGGCATCTCATCGCTACCGTGAAGAACCCATGTTAAACAAAGGGAAGGATCTCAGTCGACCCTTCTCTCTTTTGTAAATCGGGAAATCGATCGAGAAGATTTGTAATTTCTTTTTCTAAGTATGTTAGAGAGAAATAATATCGAGAGAATTGTAATTAATTCTTTTTCTGAGTTTGTCAGAGAGAATAATACAAATTTATTTTCTCATTTTCTTCTTTCAAAATTTCCCACAAACAGGGAGCAGAAGACAAATTGGTTGATTTTGGTGTTGGACTTTATTATTTGAAGAGATTAATTTTAAAAAATTCAGCTCCAACCTGATATCACAATTGATGTAGATGATGAAGACGCTACTCTAGAATTGCCCAATAAAAAGATAAATGTGGAGAAAGATTGATCTCGGCTCAATTAAAATATGAAATAGAAAGAATAAATGATAATATTTTTTGAACATTTTATACTACAACTTAATTTTGGAGTAAAATTAGAAATTTTTAGAAGGAATTTCCGTGCAAATTTTTTAGTATTTTTGTATGCTTATGTGATTGCTTTTATCACATAAAATTATACTATAGTTACCATTAATCTTTAGTTTTTTTCTTTTTATTATTTTAAGTCTATCAAATAATGTAGGCTGAGATCTCAT
>BQKN01001106.1:289916-304003 GCA_022839385.1 Asparagus kiusianus | reverse complement strand
AAAAAAAAAAAAATGAAGCCCATATATAGCTCGTACTAGATGAATTTTACCACAATCTTCTAATCTTCTTATTGATTAGACTGAGCAAGGTCCGATGCCGATATTGCACCTGACTGATCAACGTCAAGATCCTCGAACTCCTCCATCACAAGAGCAATATCCTCTTGGCTAATCTTCCCCATTTCTTTAAGCTTATATATAATGAATTCAGCAGCACTGCAGAGTAATACCAAAACCGATTATTAGCATTTTGCAAGCAGTGGCATTCGTACAGAATTGAGGATATTTCCTTAAATCAGAGCTTATGGTGGTGAAAGGAACTTACCCCACGACACCATCTTCATCTAAATCAGCTGCTTCAAGATCAACAAACGTCATCCTTCGAGTAAGAACCCATTTGGCCAGGAGGTGTTGCCTGCGCTCAGTGTACACCTCAGCGAGGTAGAGAAAAAACTGAGCTAAGCAGATACAACTAGTCAATATCCAAAACACCGCAAAAACTCTTCCCCCTTCACTTGAGAAGCTCTTGTCCCCGTAACCAAGGGTCGTAATAGTGCAGCAAACACAATAGAAGGCATCCACAAGATCTAGCTTCTCAACCTTGCACAAGAAAACAGTCCCAGCGGCGACAAGCAGAACCAGAAGCACGGCATTCGTTAGGAATTTGTACCTCACTCTGTTCGCCTCGATTTCTCTAAGCATACGAGCGTCGCCAGCCTTGTCGCGCGCGTGTAGGGCTTTAACCAACAATATTTCCTGCTTTTCGACGATGTAATCCGCTGCTTTGCTTAGAAAGAGAGCGACGATCGTCATTCCTGAGAAGACGAACAGGCAAGCCAGCAGCTTTGTTGCGGTGCTCTCGGGCACTAGATCTCCATAGCCGACGGTGGTCATCGTGACGATCACAAAATAAAAGGCGTCCAGCACCGCGTTTGTTTTCTCACCTCTGATCTGATCTCCTATGAGATAAAAGCAACCGGCTCCTAGCGCAAGGTAGATAATTAACAACAGAGTAATGTGCCTAAAACTAGGTCTCGTTTTGCTGAAGACGACATCGGCGCCGGGAAACAAGCCTCCTGGGTTTGCTGGGTCCAAGAGAGCGTCGACGGAGGGCGCACTTTTACAGCGCCGGAACCTCCTTTTCTTGATGCTGCTCGTCTTGTTTGGCCGATGAGGAGGAGGATCCAACGATCCGGGTATCAAGGGCTGCCTCACGGCGTCATCAGCCGTTGACATCTTCTCCTGAAACGATCAATCAATCACATAAAGAGCATGTTAGCTGCGTGTGAAAAAGAAAATTCAAGAGCCCTGTAACAATTAGCATTTGGAAATACGGAACACAAAATTTATAGCTATGTATCTTCCTCAGCATAATAAAAAAAAATGGGTATTACTTATAAGAATGTTTATGTTACTTTGAACTGGTGACGACAACAGCATAATCAAAACATCCTCTCAAAACTATCTTCTTTTAAAGTCATGTTTCTAACATGCACGCATACAGTTTCAGTAACAAATGAAGAAATTGGGCAAAAGAAGAAGAAAAAATACACTCCAAGAAAGATGCAGATTAAAAAAAATAATAATAAAACATTCGATTGAAAACCCGATCGAATCGTTGCAGGGTCGTAATGTATCCATTAGCCAAGATATGTTGGCATCCGAACTTTTTGCGCTCCGGCGGAGAAGTTGATCTGAAGCGCTTGGATCCAAGCCAAGGGCTCAGAAAGAATAATCTGCTGCCTAAAAATCCTAAATCACCCGATGCCATGAAGAAACCTGAGGAAAAATTCTACCTAAAATTAAGTCGAGAGATTTACCCCCCGCGCCCTTTCCCCTTTCGAAAGGATTGATATTTGGGTCTATCGCATCAAAACCACGCGCTCTGCTTCGCTCTGCCGATCTCGTTCCGGGATGTTTCCGACGTGCTCATCATCGTAACAGGGGGGGTTGTGGGATTTGTAGGGAGCGAGCAGTTGGGCGTGCGACGCGACGACGAATAAAACAAATCTTAGTCTTGACCTTCCGCTTTTTTTGTGTATAAAACTATAATAAATGAGGAGAATAAACAAATTCATAAAAAAAAAAAATCAGAAAGTTGGGTGGGCGTTGGGGAAGAGGGGGTGTGAACTGGGAGTGGGGCGTCGTCTTACATCTAATAATAGTAATAAATAATAATAAGTTGAATATTTGTCTCTCATTAAAGATTTGGATCCACGGCCGACAATGAATGAAATAGAGGCTACGCTTCATCAGCTCCTACCTTCTGTTCTTAACTTTTTTGTTATGATTTGCGTTCGCATCGTTGTCATTCATTTATACGTACACCGGAAAAGGTCAAAGGTTTTTTCTCTAATTTAAATGTTCCTGTTGCTCAATAACAGGTTTTAGGGTCAGTTTGGCAAGCTACACAAAACTTGGCCACGACCAGGCTGGTTTTCATTTAGACCAGCACCCCCGGTCCAAATAAAAGCCAGTTTAATAAGGTCACTATTTGGCCTATGAAAACTGGGCTAGATCTGGCCCTATTGTTTACCAAACGAAATATATATATATTTCAAAACTAAGCCAAGTTTAAACCTGACCCAGTTCTCTCATTACTTATAAAATCGAAAGTCTCGAATGGTCGATATGTCAGTATGCGAATCAATCAAATGCCCCTACTTTCTCAAACTTGATGTTTGCTGATGAGGAAATCAAAATACATGTTTGATCTTCACCGTCTTTGGGCTGGTCAAAAGATAAATGACTCTAAATCAAGTATTTTATTCGGTATTGTTTGGCAAGGGTGTTGTGCGTAGCGGAATCGAAGGACACGAACAATTTAGGAGAACAAATCAACAACCAAACACAAGCACCACACAGCAAGGCACCAAGTTTACGTGGTTCGGCAATGTGCCTACTTCCACGGTGTAAGTAGGGGAAAGATTTCACTAATAGAGAGAAAGAGTACAAATAGGGTTTACAATCACTCAATAATCTCACAAAATAACCCTCAAATAAAACTCTCAAATCCATCACAAATTCTCCGTTTCTAAGGGCTCAAACAATGCTCAAATCCCAGCTCTTAATCTCTCACATAACCCTAGAAAACGTCATGTTCCGATTTATATCAAATAGGAATACCAAACAGGTCAGGAAAACGAATCTGGGCCCAAACCGCATCGCGGTCGACCGGACATGATGTTTTGGTCGACCAGCTAGAAGGTCAAAATTCCACCATGTAACCCAGCACACCTTCGGTCGACCGCATAAGCATGGTCGGTCGATCGGCCAGAACATGGTTCTAAGACCCTGTTCCGTGCACGAATTTGGTCGACCGGACATGTATATTCGGTCGACCGGCCAACGACAGGATTTCTCACCCTGTAATTTTACAGTTTGTCGGTCAACCGGCCTATGCACTTCGGTAGACTGACTCGTGACTAGTGTAGGCATCGAAAATTGCCGATAGGTCCCCACCCACAGCTCGGTGTTAACGATCGACGATTGAACATCGCTACCCAGTTCACAAGAGTTCAAATGACGCCGGTGAGCGACTGAAGCAAACCGACGGATTACGTGAGCCAACGAATGTCAGAATCATAGGGATACGGGTTGACCGAAAACCCCGTGACCACCACAATTGGACCAACGCCCACCATGTATCGATCACCCCACTGATTATCCAACCATCGGGGCCTACAGAGCTCGTCATCAAGATTCCAACGCATCCGAAATCACTCAAATCCGAGTTCGGACGAAAAGTCAGCGAAGTAGTCAACGGCGGGACAACGGCGGACACCTCGGACCAGACTGAGACACCCAGGGGCATCCCGGCCAGGTCGAAACACCCGAGGGGTGTCTTGGCAAAGCCAAGACACCCCAGGTGTCTCGGCCAGGCCGAGACACCCCAAGGGGTGTCTCGGCCACCCTATGGTCCCCCCTCCTTTTCCTATAAATAGGTGCCTTGGCCATCATTTGGAGGGGCTGATTTCTTTGGAGTTGAAGGCTAAGGCTCCCAATTCAAGGCTGAATTATCTTAGCCAAGGATTGCCTTTGTCTGAAGCGGCGAAGCCCTGCCGGAGTGAGGAGTCGGAGTTTTCAAGAAAGCGGCGAAGCCCTGCCGGAACGAGGAGTAAGGAGTTCTTCATCAGTCCCCTTCATTCACCCCTCTCTTTCCTTAGTGCTGCCCATTAGCGGTGACCACTAAGAAGAGCTATTATCTCGTTTTAGCCGAGATATACGCTTATAACTTCTAGATCTCACGCGGATCGACGAAGTTCTGTTTCTATATCCCTTCGCAGATAGACGAAACTCTGCCGGATTTTACCGGAAAGGATCTTGAAGAATCGGCGGTCCACGGATATCGACATCCCCGTCACAGGCCAACAACCCACGCAAGCGAGACCGAACCACACCGGGATCTCGTGTTTATTTTCGATAAAGTTGTAATATCGTTCGTTTTCATTCAAATCCTGTTGTAACGATTGAAGTTGTAACAGATATCAAAGCAATGAAAACAGCAACTTTTCCCGAAAACAAGCTGGCGACCACAGTGGGAGCCGCCGATCACGCTGCCGAGATCGGAGTGACGCAACCGGCCTTCAAGATCCGGGTGAACGAAGAGGTCGAGTACGAGTTCGACCAGCAGAAGTTCGAAGAGTACCTCTCCTCCTCCTCCTCCAGATCCGCCTCTCCAAGCAGGCGTAGAAATGCCAAATCTCCCAAAAGGGCTCGCGGGATCTCCAACTCCTCAATCCAAGACCCCGCCATCGCTGCCACTACGCCCGTACCACGCAACGGCTCCGCGTCGTTCAGCGTGGTTAAGGCTGTAGACTCGGCCCTCACAACCGCCCCAAAGGTGATGGGTGATGCTGCTCCAACTCCATCAAAAAGGGCGATCCAAAGACGTCGCCAACGCCTCGCTCAACAACTCGCCAAGGCCAAGGAGTCAAAAGATGGAGTGCGCTATGCAGAGGATCTGAAGTCGAGGCAGCGACAAGAGCAACGGCAAGTAATCAACCTCCCCTCCAAAACAGAAGCAAGCGAGTGGATCCGCGTCAAGAGGAACCGCTCCACGCTCGAAGAGCGAATCAAGAAGCGACGTGCTCTACTTGCACATGCCCGGCTCCTCCTAAAGAAGGCAGAGGAGATGCAGCAAGGAACGGTGGTCAAAACACCGTCTACAAGCAAACCGGTGTGGGTTCCTAAATCGACACCAACACCTCCAGCAAAGAAGGGCAAGATTATCGCCCAAAGTTCAGCCAAATCAGAGCCTACTCCTCCTGTACCGGCACCCTCAACGGAGCCAGGTAAACAATGGGATCATTCAAGATCCCAGGTTCCTTTGTCGGGTCGCCTCGGTCCCTTACCGGAGAACCGAGGTAGAATACCCGTCAAAGAACGGCTGGGACCATTGAAAGGTCCCCAAATTAAAATCCAGATCGGGGGTCGAATCAATCCCCCCAAGAAAGATGAAAAAGGGAAAGCCCCTATCACCGACCGCATTGGGTTGCGAGTCGAAACAAAAGAGCCCGTTCAGTTTTTACGTTCACAAAAGCGTAAAATTGAGCGGGCCACTCTTGAAAAAACTGACCAAGTATTGCATTCCCAAAAGGAAGCACACTCATCTGAGGATGAGCGTGTTATACCGGGAAACACCCACCAACACTCTGTAGGTTGCTCCAGCTACCAAGCTGATGAGTTGTACTACAGGGTTGGGGGTGTGGGAAAATCTCGAAAGAGATACATGCAGGATATGGAGCCTCGCTGCCCGTGCGTAAATATCATTAAGGCAGTGCTGTCGGAATGCCGTTGTGGCAGTCCTCCAACAAGAATCTCGGTGTTCGAGAGACTCTCCAAGCCGAAGCATTTTCACAAGAAGAAATCGCTCCGCCGAGAAGATGAATACTCAAGAGTGTCGGTCAACATGACCGGCAGAAGGGGATCAACACCATATTTCAACTTGGATCAGCTTGCCGAGGCATCCCGATGCATGACGCGGTTGCGGTCGGGAGCCATTAGACGAAAGAATTACCAAAGAGTACAGAAGGGACTTTCCCTGGAAGAAGAGGAATCAGATGCTGATTCTGATACATGCTCCGCCATCGCATCAGATGACACGGCTTCAAGTGCAGGCCAACCCTACGAATCGCTCATGATCAGCGCCGAACAGGTATCAAAGATACTGGAAGAAGCCCTCGCCAAGCAGAAGGAGAGCTTCAAATTCGAGATGGAGATGGCCATGCAACGAATGAGGGAGATGCACGACCAACAGATCGCGGCGCTGACGGTTCACCAAGGAGAGCCAAACCGACGCAATCCAGAAGAGCATGAACGGGAAGCGGATAATATCAATATCCCTCCTGTCAACACCGACAATGGGGGTGGTCCCGCAGAAGATAATGCCAAAGAGGACCACGTCACCTCTCCCAGAAGCCACTCAAAAGCTGAGACGAGCGAGGACAGGAAAATGAAAGACCTGGAGAGCAAAATCAATGCATTGATGAGTGCTCAAGAGGTAAAAAGGTCTGGTATACCCTGCCCCTACCCAAGGGAGTGGGAATCGATCCCATATCCGGCAAAGTTTAATCTGATTAACTTTACGCCGTTTGATGGGAAGGGTTCCCCTACCCAACACTTAATCTATTTCAAGTCTCATTTAGGAATCATTTCCGGAAATGAGCTCCTCATGGTGCGGTCATTCGTCGGCACTCTTCGCGGAGCTGCCTTCGATTGGTATCGCCGTCTCAAGCCTGGAAGCATCAACGGCTGGGACGACATGGAGGATATGTTCCTAACAAACTTCTTCGATGATGATACCGAAGTTTCAATCGGCACGCTGTTCGATGAAAAGCAAAAGAACGGCGAGACGGTTGAAAACTTCGTGAAAAGATTCCGGAACAAAGCTATGAATTGTAGGGATCCGGTCAGCGAGGATTTCATCCTCGAAACTTGCCACAATAACTTGACGCTCGACATCCTCGAAGCCATGGGGACAGCACCATCCAAGACTTGGAAGGACCTGAAGGTGCGGGGAGAGCGAGCTGAACGATTCCTCAAGAGGAAGAAGGCGGAGAGAGGGCAAATACCCAATAATGCCCCGCAACCAAATTTTACCCCCAAGGGTAAAGGGAAGGCGCATGCGAATGCGGTGGTCGCAAATCAAGTCTTTGAGGTGCAAGCACAGCCGCAACAGCCACAGCAGCCGCAACAGCAGCAACAAAGGGCGCCTCAACAATCGAGATGGCAGCAACAGCCCCAGAAGCAAAAGATCGGGGAGCCGAGGTTCCCGGAGGTCTATTCATTCAGGGAAGATGAGGTCCCCGGTATTTTCAAGTACCTCGTGGAGAACAACAAAATCAAGTTGCCTCCGGTACAGGATCAAGAAGATGCCAAGAGGGTCAACGATCCCAAGTACTGCGCATTTCACAGGGCGGTGCATCATCCTACCAAGGTATGCTACGCTCTCAAAGATAAAATTCAGGCCCTGATCGATGTTGGGGTCATCACTATGAAGCAGCCCAAAGAGAAGAAGGTGGGCGCGAACACCGTATCCATTAGCTTCGGGTCCGTTCCCTCGAGTTGGTTCCAACACGAGCCAGTGTTCAATGCGGCGGTGAAGACGGTGAATGATGATCCGCACCAACAGCGTCAAAAAGGGCTTGTGCCACACACAGCCCCGAATGGCGAGATTCTGTGGGTTCATCCGGACTTGATCGCAGATGAACAGTGGGCCGGGACCTCGTCCACAAAGAACAAGAAGAAGTCGAGGAGGAAGGGCAAATCTTGCTACGGAGCTTCCGCCATTCCAGGAGAGGAGGACGACAGGATTCCAACCTTCCCGCTGTCCGAGGACGAGCAGGAGGCATTTCCAACCAGAAGCGGGAATGAGTACCATTACAAATACCCGGACGCTTCCGAGCAGTTGGGTACCAAAACCCCTCCTTCCAAGACATTGGCGGAGTTGGGAATTTCAGCAATTTCTCCAACACCGGCAGTGGCTACGGAGAGAATCCCGCAGAAGGATAAGGGAAAGGAGCCTATACGTCAAGAAGTGCAGAACCCGAGGCAGCCTCGATTCAATAATCCAATTGGACGAGACAAACCGGGGAATACAAGCTCTCCACCCCATTTCGATATCATGGCACAGTTGGCCAACATCCCGGCTAGGATAACTCTTTATGAGTTATTGCGTCTTTCAAAAGATACAAGGAAGGCACTACAAGAAGCCTTGAATGATTCGGAGGCTTTCCTAACTCGGATCAAGCCATCTCCCGAAAAGCCGGAGTCGTCAGTCCAACATTGCAATCTGGCGGCGCATCACTTCCCTTGCATCTCTTTCACCAAAGAGGATATGCAGACGAAGAACTCAAAGCATGACCGGCCCTTGTACTTCACCGGGCACATTGGCTCCAGCGTTGTCAACCGGATCCAAGTCGATCCGGGTTCCGCTGTTAGCATCATGCCATTCCGATTGATGCACAATCTCGGAATTCCGACTAGCAAATTAGCTTCCACTGGCACGACGATTTATGGATTCAACACCAGCGGGTCTAGGCCCTTGGGGAAGATCCGAGTCAAGTGCCAGATCGGGGATTTGAGGTCGGAAGTCACTTGTTATGTGATTGACGCGGAAACATCCTATAACTTACTGTTGGGTCGACCTTGGATCCACGGTAACCTTATAGTCCCGTCAACTCTACATCAGTGTCTTAAATATGTGGACACAAACAATGAAGTCAAGACGGTGGTCGCGGATAAGCAACCGTTTAAGGGATTGGAGAATTAT
Organism: Asparagus kiusianus; assembly: GCA_022839385.1. Lineage (NCBI taxonomy): Eukaryota > Viridiplantae > Streptophyta > Magnoliopsida > Asparagales > Asparagaceae > Asparagus > Asparagus kiusianus. The sequence continues at coordinate 295,230 of BQKN01001106.1, read as the reverse complement.
TTTACCGATTCCCTTCTATACGGCGCTGAATCCAATACTGAACCATCGGCCCAAGGAACGGACAGCGGAGATGAAGCTGATACCGAACCCGGGTTTGATTACGATGGCGGTTTTGTTTTAAACGACATTGTACCCATTATAATCAATCTTGACGATGATAAATCATCGGAGAATAGTTGTAATTGGCAACTTGCCGAAGAACTATCAATAAACGATGATTTAGAGTACTCGATGTGTCTCGAGAATGCCACTAACGAGCTTTATGATAACCCTGATTTATATATGCCTCTTCAGTCATTTTGCCTGATGAAAAAGCAGGTACACGATCCTTGCGGAACGACGATTGTTATCCCTGCAGGGATAGGGGGTAGAAAGGAGGTCGTCTACGGTAAAGGAAGGAAGAATCCGATACCCAACCACTTCATTGAAGAGGAAGGCGATGACGATAAACCCGCCCCACATCTGTTCAGATATGATGCGAAAGCACGGAAGATGATGGAACAGCAGGGATATAACTTCAAGCTCGGAGAGGGTCTTTTCTTTGGTCGAGGTCCGCGAGTCCCACCTCGGATGGCCTATGTACCAAAGGGGAAGCCTGATGATTATTACCGTCACAAAAGAGGTTTAGGCTACGTCTCTTCAGATGACGAATGCTATTGGCAAGTCATTGATGAAATCGCCAGTAAGGCTAGAAACGGATATTCTTCGGACTCTTCAGCCTGGGATTCCGACGCTAGTCTTGGCGACATGTTCAAAAAGTTGATGTCAAACATGGCTACAGTCGATCCGGCAACGATAGAAGAAGACGATCAAATGCCGACTTGGGAAGATCCTTGGGTTCATCACTTGAATATGCAATACGGTGATAGGTTTGAACAAAGAGAACCCCCCACTGAAGACCAGGTAGTTCATGTGAATATGGGAACCGAAGAAAATCCGAAGCCAATATTCATTAGCGACAGTCTCTTACCTGAGGAGAAAGAGGAGTTAATCTCTCTTATCCGGGAATACATCGACGTGTTCGCCTGGAATTATGAAGACATGCCAGGACTCGATCCAAACGTCGCAGTACATCGTCTCAACATTAAGCCGGATGTTAAACCCGTCAAACAACAACAAAGACGGTTTCGTCCGCAAATGATGGAGGCGATCGAAGCTGAAGTTAAAAAGCTCGTCGATTCAGGATTCATCCGAGAAGAGCAACATCCAGAATGGCTCGCCAATATTGTCCCGGTCCTTAAGAAGAACGGGAAGATTAGGATTTGCATCGACTTCAGGGACCTCAACACTGCATGCCCAAAGGATGACTTTCCTCTCCCCATTACGGATGTTATCATCGATAACACGTGCGGGTTCGAGAGGATGTCCTTCATGGATGGTTTCTCTGGTTACAACCAGATAAAGATGCACCCAGACGATGAAAAGCACACCGCGTTCCGAACACCTCTCGGCGTCTTCTGCTACACAGTTATGCCCTTCGGCTTGAAGAATGCAGGTGCCACGTATCAGCGAGCCATGTCGAAGATCTTTCAGGAGCATCTCCAAAAGACTGTCGAATGCTACGTAGATGATTTGGTCGTGAAGAGTCGTGATAAGAAAGATCACATCAAAGACTTGAAGACCATGTTCGACTTGATGCGAGCGCATTAATTGAAGATGAATCCTACCAAGTCATTCCTCGGGATGTCCAGCGGCAAATTCCTGGGATTTGTCGTCACCACCAAAGGTATTCACATTGACCCAGATAAGGTGAAGGCGATCAATGAATTACAACCTCCGAGAAATCTCAAAGAACTCAGAGGACTGCAAGGGCGATTGGCTTATATCCGTCGGTTCATCTCGAACCTTTCGGGAAAATGTCAACCATTCTCTAGGCTCACAAAGAAGGGCGTGTCGTTTGTATGGGACGATGCTTGTCAAAAGGCGCTTGAGAGTATTAAAGAATATCTCTCAAAACCTCCCGTACTCGTTGCACCGAAATCGGGCAAACCGTTCTTGATTTATGTCAAGGCGACGAGCCACTCATTAAGTGCATTGCTTGCACAAGATGACGATAACGGTCACGAGCAGGCAGTGTATTACTTAAGCCGAACCATGGTAGGCGCGGAATCTCGATATCCCATGATTGAGAGAGAATGCCTTGCTTTAGTGTTCGCCATCCAGAAGATGCGACATTACTTGGTTGGACAAACCATCTATGTCATCTCTAAGGTTAACCCCGTCCGGGTATTCATGACTCAGCCAGCCTCCATGAGTTGGCGGCTAGCAAAATGGGCCTTACTCTTGTCCCAATACGACCTGCACTTTAAACAGCAGAAGTCAGTAAAAGGACAAGCCATCTGTGATCTCCTGGCAGCCAATCCAACCACGGATACGGTCGAGATATACGACGACTTACCTGATAAAACCCACGAAGTCAACGCAACTTCGCACCAACAAGTGTGGCGTTTGTACTTTGATGGCGCTTCACGAGCAGCTAATGTCACAAGTACTCCTGGATGTCCTAAGGTCTCCTCCGGAGTTGGGGTAGTCTTAGTTTCCCCAGGAAAACATGTGATGCCTCGAGCTTACTCATTAACTGAGCCATGCTCGAATAATATGGCAGAGTACAACGCACTGATTATAGGGCTCAATTTCGCCAAGGAGCTGGGGGTTGAGTATCTCGAAGCTTTCGGTGATTCTCAACTGATAGTCAGACAAGTTCAAGGGGAGTATGAAGTCCGAAGCCAGGATTTAATACCATACCATAAGATGGCAGTGGAACTAGCGGAATCGTTTGAAGGATTCTTCATCGAGCACATTCCGCGGTTACAGAACACCTACGCAGATGCGTTAGCAGCTCTAGCGGTATCATTGGCGCAGCCTCCCGGAACAGAGCAATTTGTTACGGTAAGAACTCACCAACTCTTAGTGCCGCTTTATGATGAAAATGGCAGGGAGGAAGAGGTCCAGGAGGTGCACACAACTCAGGCTGAGTTCGAACCCCGAGATTGGCGTTTCCCCATCGTCGACTATGTCTTGCATGGAATCTTGCCAGAAGACGTGAAGGAGAGAGAGTCAATCAGACGAAGAGCTCCAAGATTCTACTATAATACGGAGAATCGAACGCTATACCGCAGGGGGTATGATGGCCTGCTGCTGCGTTGCTTATCGACCAAAGAAGCTCAAGAGGTCCTTAGAGAAGCACATGAAGGAGAGTGTGGCGCACACCAACCTGGCCCCAAGCTTTATGATCGCATCAGAAGAATGGGGTATTTTTGGCCCCACATGATGCATGAGGCAATCGTATACGCCCGAAAGTGTCACGCGTGTCAGGTACACGCGAATTATATGCACCAACCTCCGGAGCATCTGCATCCTTCAGTTACTTCATGGCCGTTCGAGACCTGGGGAATGGACATTGTTGGTCCTATAACTCCTCCATCGGTCAAAGGCGATCGGTTCATCCTGACAATTACAGATTACTTCTCCAAATGGGCTGAAGCAATTCCACTCAGAGAAGTCAAAACGAGCAATGTCATTGCATTCCTCAAGCACCATATCATCTACAGGCATGGTGTTCCAAGACGAATCATACATGACAACGGTCCTCAATTTGTCAGCAATGCCTTCATAAGGTTCTGCGAAAAGTTCAAAATTCAGGACATCTCATCAACGGCTTATAATCCCACAGCAAATGGATTAGCTGAAGCCTTCAACAAGACCATCATAAAGCTCTTGTCAAAGCTTGTGAAGAATAACAAGCGAGATTGGGACGATAAGCTCGGCGCAGCTCTATGGGCATATCGTACCACAGTACGTACACCAACTGGCGCAACCCCATACTCATTGGTGTATGGATGTGAAGCCGTTCTCCCTCTGGAAGTTCAAATTCCATCTCTCCGGATCGCTCTTGCAACCCAGATGACGACCGAAGAACAGCATCAGAAGCGTCTCGAAGAACTCGAGATGCTCGATGAAAAGCGCCTGAAAGCTCAACAGCACATTGAGTTTTACCAAGCTAGAATTTCTCGAGCCTTCGACAAAAAGGTTCGACAAAGGAGTTTTAAGGAAGGGGATTTGGTCTTAACTGAAAGACGTCCTATGATCCTTAACTCCAAGAAGAAAGGCAAATTTGAACCCAAATGGGAAGGACCGTTCGTGGTAGAAACAGTTTACTCGAACGGTGCATATCGCTTAGTCACTAAAGATGGTGATCGGCTTATGATGCCAATAAATGGCAAATTCCTGAAAAGATACTATCCTTAGTATCTTCAGAAAATCCCGATATACCGGGAAGTTCCCGGAAGAATATCCCATTGGGATATTCTTAGGGATAACCCGGTCGCGGTAAGAGAGATGAACGAGAAATCCACATCCGAGTTCCGAATGTTCTTGTTTGTCAGATTCTGATTCTTTTGCTGAGATGAGATTTAATCATTCGATGGATTAATCTTCCCTCACAAAACTTCCAGTGGTGTTAGACGACTCATAGTCTTCACCACATGGTTCCCACTTGGTCAAACCTTACTACAGTTAGGGCCAAAGCCAAATTCCCCTCTCGATTCCTTCAATGAACGAGAGGTCCACAAATCGAGCGTTCAAACCTTCTTTCGGTTATGATCGTTCTCAAACTCCCCACTTGGTCAAACCTTACTACAGTTAGGACCACAACCAAAATCCCCTCTCGATTCCTCCCATGAACGAGAGGTCCACTTTCAATCAGGACAACCAATCCTATAAAAGTTAGGGTCGTTCCATCACTTTTCGATAAACGAAAAACTACTTATGCTCCTTTTTCCACCAAACCTATGAAAGTTAGGGTAGAAATCGAGCTTCTTCGGATCCAAATGACCAAACCGACTGAAGGGACGGTCGTTTGAATCTTTTCGATTCTGGGGGTGGAGATCCCACCTCGAGTTTCCTTTCCTGCTGAAGATAGAATATAAAATTCTTCCTCTTCAGGTTCGAAGGTTCAGGCCGACTGAAGGCACGGTCGTTTGAACTCTCCGATTCTCGGAGTGGAGATCCCACTTCTAGTTTCATCCTTCGGATTCTCAGAGTGGAGATCCCACCCCGAGTCTCCTTTTCTCCTGAAGATAGAATATAAAATTCTTCCTCTTCAGGTCCAAATGACCAAACCGACTGAAGGAATGGTCGTTGGAACTGTCTCCAGCTGCAGATAGAATATAAAATTCTTCCTCTTCAGCACCGGGAGATAGAATATAAAATTCTTCCTCTCCCCCTTTCCCCTGGCTTTGCTTTCAGAAAAGACAGGAATGAAGTCAACGCCTAACACGTGTTGCCGGGTAGTCTTTCCCGTGAGAAAGACGAA
>BQKN01001106.1:246416-289906 GCA_022839385.1 Asparagus kiusianus | reverse complement strand
ACGCCTAACACGTGTTGCCGGGTAGTCTTTCCCGTGAGAAAGACGAAGCCTATGTATTCAAAATCATAGCAACTTTTCCTCTGTCTTTGCTTTCAGAAAAGATAGGGGTGAAGTCAACGCCTAACACGTGTTGCCGGGTAGTCTTTTCCGTGAGAAAGACGAAGCCTATGTATTCAAAATCATAGCAACTTTTCCTCTGTCTTTGCTTTCAGAAAAGACAGGGATGAAGTTAACGCTTAACCGGCGTTGCCGGGTAGTCTTTCCCGTAAGAAAGACGAAGCCTATGTATTCAACATCATAGCACTAAGTCTAAGAGAAGCAATTTTCTTAGCACAACGTCACATGCGGAACGGATTTAGATAATTCGCATGCTAGCCCGATTCAAACGGTAATCGGTAAAGGCAAGTCAAACCCGTTGAAGGCTGGGGGTTTGCCAAAAATCCCAAAGTCAGTGCCTAACACGCATTGCCGGTTAGTCCTTAACCGTAAAAAAGGGACAAAAGCCCACATATTCCACATTGTGGCAGGTTGTTATTAATAACACCATAATCCGGGCTTCACACGCACGGGGAATTTTATCCCGAATCCTAAGTAGGGATGAGTCAACGCCTAACACGCGTTGCCGGTTTAAAATCTTTCGCCGATTGAAAAAGGTTACCAGGGTCTCAACCTGGGGAATTGGTCCCGAATCCTAAGGAGGGATAAGTCTATACCTAACACGTATAGCCGGCTTAAAATCTTTTACCGACCGGAAAAGTTACCAGGGTTAAACCTGGGGAATTTTATCCCGAAGCCTAAGAAGGGATAAGTCATCGCCTAACACGCGGTGCAAAGTGCCCTTTTTCCATATAAAAAATGACAGAGTTTACGAATTCAAAGTCATAACATTAAGGGCTGGGGGTGTACCAAAACATCCTATGAAAAGAAGCAAATACGGAGTCTCTAATAAAAGATCAAGACAAAAGCATACAACAACAAATTCATTAGCCCGAAGGCAACTGACGGCTAAGAATATGAGACTCTAAACCGGAGAGCCTGTCCATGTAGCTCTGCTCGAACTCTGCCTGCAAACTAGCTCGGACAGAATCCTCAGAACTGCTCAAGACCTCCGCGGCTTCAGTTCGCAGCTTCATCAATCCCTCCTGTGCCGATCCCAACCTGTCAAGCGTCCATTCACGAGAACGCTCTAATCCAGCCAGGTCCTCGGCAATGAGAGTAGCGGACTCCTCAGCACGTCCCAGAGCGTCCTTCAGCCTGGCTATCTCTTCACGAGCAGAATCTAAAGAACTGAGTAACTCGGCTCTGCTGGAATCCTTCCTCGCCAGGGTAGCCGTCAGCTGCGTAACAGATTGCTCACGTGATCGAAGCTCGCCCCCAACGGAAGATTTTAGGTCACGCCACTGCATCAACCTATCCTCCACCTGAGAAGATATAAAAGAGGGAGATCCACCAGCCTTCAACTCCCTCAGCTCACGGACCTCTGACTCCAGGATGGCAAATTCAGCAATGAAGGAATCGGCCAATTCAGGATGTCCCTCTTCTCTCATCATCATCATGTGACGAGAAAAGGAACGCCTGAACTGATCGAAACAGCACTCTTTGTGAAGAAGCCTCTCGATCATGCCGTTATAAAAAGTGGTGAAGAGGCCAAGGTCCATGCGAAAAACGTCTCTGTCTGGATCGGTATCGACCAGAAGAGCGTGGACATGCTCATAAAGAGAGGATCGAGGTCCTGCAAGCAACAATACAGGAAACTAAGGGACTATCAAAAAATAATCAGAAAACCCGAAGGGGAAGTTCGAGGTATACCTATGCCGGCAGAAGTCCCCTCGGGTTGAGATCCGACAGAACCCGAAGTAACGACAGGAGTGGTCAGGGGGGGTGCATCAACCCTCGTGGACAAACCAGTCGTACTACTCGGTGGAGGTGGGAAAACGCCCGCAGCTGTAGTAGCATCAGGCACATCGCCTGGTCCGATAGTTGCGCTTCTTTATTAGCCAAAATGGAAATTTAGGCAAATAAAGGAAAATAGGATCGGAGATATACCAGTGAATGAATCACTCCCGAAGAGTGGTCGCATAGGTCTTCCCGAAGTCTTTTCGGTCAACATGTCGGCCAATAATCCAGCATCGGGTTTCGAGAAGCCGGGTACAGGAGCATGCCCCCGTTCCTCGAAACCTACATCCGGAATGACTCCATCCTCAGCTAGCTCTTCTCTGGCAACATCTGCAAAACAACCAAAGTATTGGAAAGATGCACAAGAGAGAAAGCAAAGCGCAAAATCACCAAGGAGGATATCTTCGAATGGAGACGTACCTGAATAGGGGATGGTGGGCTCGACGCTGCTTGCCGGCTCAAGATCAATGTTCAGGTCAATGCCCAACGAACCATCACGAAGAGCGTCGCACATTTCTCGCATGAAGCAATCCATGTGGTCGGATTCGGGAAATACCGGATCCGAAGGAAGCTCACCTTCTTCAAAGACCCCTGAGGCACAAAACATGTTCATGAATCCCCAAAGGTAAATCACCTCAAAGCAACAAAAAGGTATTCAAAAGAGATTACCTTCCTCACCACTGGCAATGTCGCTTGAGTCCGCTCTACAAGGACGCTGGCTGACAGGTGGTTTGTGAGCGGTCTTCTTCCTCTTCGAAGTACCAGCTCTCCTGGAACCCACAAGTTGATCATGCACAGGCTTACTACTCGTAGCAGCTCGGTCTCCAAGCCCTGAGCTCGCGGAATGAGAAGCAAGTGGCTCATGATCGCCAGTGGTTCTACCTGAAATGATAACGTCCATAAATACCAGATGGATTCAAGAAAGGAAGTCAAAGGGTATGACAAACCTGCACCGAGTTCTCCTTGGTCGGTGTCTATATCCACAAACTCCCCCTCAGGAGTCTCGACCTCATCATCCATGGGGAGAGACCCTGCATCATCTCTGCTGGAGAGAGAGGATTTACCACGCTTCTTCCTCTGTTTCCAAGCAATCTCAGCTTTACGAGCAGCCATCATGGCGGCCTGCACTGAGTGATCGGACTCTAACTCTGAAAGGCTCTTCACGCCTATGAATTCATAGGCAGAGAGGAGCCACTTGCAGCTGAGGAAAGTGATCATCGGCTTACGTCTATAAGAGGGAAGAGCAAAGCGGGCCTCGGTGCAACCCGCCATGGTCCACAGCCATGCTCGCACACCGTCGACAAGTCCTCCCTCGACCCTCAATCCGCGGCTGGGATTCCCGATATATAGCTGGTCATAACCGAACTGACGAGAAAAACGGCAAGGGAGGTAAGGCTCTATATGGCATCGGTTCTTCACCCGGAAGACAAGATATCCGACACGGATGTTAATCAACCAACGAAAACAACCGATGTCAAGAATAGTGCGGTTACTCCTGGGTTTCTCCCCATCAGTCAAAACGTCGCCATAGCGACCCGAAAACTGAGGGAAGCACTTGAAGAACTCCCAGCCCTTGCGGACTTGAAGCTCCTGCTGAACGTCCTCGAATTTCTTCCCGAGCCATCTGCTCTTCTCCAACAGCTGCAGATATGGGACGGGAACATCAACAACACTAGGCGCCGACATCAGGCCAGGACGGTGAAGAACGAGCCACGCCATCAGATATGCATAGGGGAGCTCGACCTTAGGACAGATAAGCTTGGTAGATATCTCAGGACCCACCTGAGTAAAGCTACGGACCACACTCCTAAGCCCGCAATGGATGCTGGCAACCATCACCGGGAGCAAAGAAAGCTCTCTCCCATAAGCCAACTGAACCGTGGGAAAAAGCACCTCAAGAGGTAAGGCATCCGAAGACTGGTGAGGAACAACGCACTTCTTCAACCAGAGAGCAAGATAGCCTGCCAACAGAGACCGAGGCTCGATGGACTTCTGCGCACGGCGGAGGAACGAGCGAAACTTGGTCCCCGCGGGGAAAGCTCCCTCAGCGCTGACAATGGTATAGGATTGGGCCCCGCTCTTCTCCACCAACTCGTTAACGGCAGTGACGGTCAAAATATCTAGCTCGCGAACAGGGTCGCTGGAACTACCCTCCAAGTTCTGGAACAGATAAGTGGCGAACTGCTTCAAGCTAATCTTCCTCTTTGTCTTCGCCGGGGGGGAAATCAGGGTCAATGAAGTATGATAGTGACAGGTGAGGTCCCAGAGAGTGTCATACATATCGGGATCATCCTGCTTCAACCGCCACAACTGCTGGTTCGAAGGAAAATACTCCTGGTAAGGGTAATCTCCCATCGGAAGACCGGAAACCTGATGCATCTCATGAAGAGCTAACCCCAACTCTCCGTCACCGGTCAGAAAGGTATTGCTATCAGGCATGTACGTCTCCAACAATGCCAAGAAATGACGGCAGCTGACTGGGAGACCATACATAGTAGCTCGTATAGGCGCGTACAGGCCACTACTCTTCAGAATCTTCTCCCAACGGCCCAAGACGTAGCCGGTCATACGGGGCCACCATCCCTTGGGTAATGAAGAAGCCCAACCATAGCACCGGTACTCCGGGTGAGGCAACCTTCTCCCAAGGAGAGCCAAGCGGTTCCTCACTGTAGAAGCAACTGTAAACATCTCGTCTGCGGGTACGGCGTCAAGGCCCATGATCCCGGGTCGTAGGCCACGAACAGGATGATATCCGCCGGAACCAGGGGTCTTTCCATGAGAAACGTACCCACACTGAACCCGCACAGCGTCATCAGTGAGTTTCCAAGGCATCCGTCTCTCCACACCCTGTCCCTCCAGATGAGTAAAAGAACAGTGGCGAGGGACGGAAGGAATATATAGAAGGGCACTCTCCTCAAGAGTTAGCCAATGCTCCTCTGTAAGAGTCAATATGTCGGGATCCTCCACATGATCCCCGAACAAGAAATCCGGCTTCTTCAAAGCCTGGGTGGACGTAGCATCAGCGGTAAAAGGAGCGTTGGTGATGAGCTGGCGTAGACAGTGACGCCCCCCATCCCGTATCAGGCGACAGGACTCGTCTGAACGATCCCTGTCAAACTGCGGGAACGGATCAACCGTCTGCCTAACAGAAGCCGAAGAGAAGACCTCACGGCTGCAACCGGTGTTCGCATGAGCAGGAAAGCTACCATCGGGAAAATCGACTGCAATAAAGCGAAAGGGTCAGAATATCTATCTCATAGAGGCAAAATGAGATTGTTCACGGGATAATTGGCGAAGACGATTTCGAGTGCCCTACACCGGGAGGACGGTATACAATCACATAAATCACGTGATAACATATACCGACCTATAAGGTGTAAGGCAACACGAGATCGCCCCAATATGCCCGAGGACTTGAATTGGCTAAGCAAAACAAGTCTGAAACCTTAACCCCCGCGGGAGGGGTATCGGTTCTTCCGTCATGACCCGCGAGAGGTCAATCCGGGATACAAAAAAAAATATATATATATATATATATAAGATTCTTACCCCCGAAGAAGGAAGTCACTGGAGACGATGCCGTAGGAGCCTCCTCCTCGCTATGCTGCGGGCGAGAGTGACTCCCGGAAGGTCGAGACCGACAGGGAGACATCGCGAATCTGCAATGAAAAGCAGTACATCAGGTACGATATACATACGCGAAATATTGGAAAAGGGAAATTAAGCACTTGGACTTGAAATCCTATAAACAAATAGGATTTTATAGTTAAAGTCTAATTAAACCTACGAATTTCGTGCACGCGAAACGATAATCGTCGTTTCGCGGTAAACTTTGGTGAAATACCCAAAATACCCCCCGTGCTCAAGGCCAAATTCAGGTCAAGGACACGTGCGATTCGGGTCATGGTCATCATACTTGATCATCTAACATCCCGGGACCCTATAATTTTGATCAAATTTTGCAAATAAGCCCTTTTGCAGAATTTGGTCAATTTTACATAAAAACCCCTCATCAAACTTTCGGGTTAACCCCCACATGCCTTTACCAAAAGTTCGGGGGTTTAAACTTTGTCGATTTCAGCCCCAAATTCGTGGTTTTTTTGCAAATAAACCCCTCTAAAATTCTATGGGCTGTTTTGCAAATAACCCCCTCAAACAATTCTTTAACCCTTTTGCATAACAAACCCCCCACAATTTCGTCATCAAACGGACATAAATCCAACCCCAAAATTTCAGTCCCACTTTTGCATAAAGCCCCCATGAATTTCAGTCCCTATTTTGCAAATAACCCCCTCAAAGTTTCGGCCATTATAAGTTTTTGCACAAAACCCCCCGAAAGCATAACCCCTTATCTACTACAAGTATAAAGATGCAACCTTTATCAAAAATGAGGGGATTGTGAAGAGAAACTTACCAAATCAAAGGGTCTTTTCTTCAAGCTCGGAAATGGAGGCCAAAGCACTTGTTTGGAAGATGACGCAATTCCGGCAAATGGGTACCCGCCAGAAACCCAAAATTTCGTGAGAAATTGATGGGTTCTCAAGAGTAAATCAATGGAGGAACTTGAGAAGGGGAAGAAGAAGATGAAAAAACCGAAAAAAATGAGGGGGAGGGGTTCGGTTTTGGGGAGGGGGGACTTCTCTCTTTTGAAATTCAAATGAAAAAGAGGGGGGGGACCATGCACAAGTGTACAAAAGGACGAAAGAGAGGGGGGGGACCAACAAAAAGAGCCAAAACACCCCTAAGGGTGTCTCGGCAAAACCGAGACACCCCAAGGGTGTCTCGGCATTGCCGAGACACCTCATAGGTGTCTCGGCCATGCCGAGGCACCCCGGGGGTGTTTGCCCGGGTTTTAACCCCCTGTGCGATCTTTTGACCCCCCGGATGATTTTTCGGTGCCCCTGATGTTTCCACGCAAAAAATTAATTCTCTTCACCGACGGTTGAAAATGTGGATTACGCAAATCAACCCAAGCGGTTCCAAAACCCTAGGGTGGACGCCGGTCAACGCGCGACCCTAGGTCAACGCCGGACAACACGGTACGACAAAAGTCAACACGCGACGACGAAAGTCAACGCGTGACGACGAAGCTCAACCCAAGCGGGTCCAAAACCCTAAGACGGACGCCGGTCAACGCGTAGCCTTAGGTCAACGCCGTACAGCGCGTTGCGACAAAAGTCAACACGCGGCGACGAAAGTCAACGCGTGACGACGAAAGTCAACCCACGCGGTTCGAAACCCTAAGGTGGACGCCGATCAACGCGTAGCCTTAGGTCAACGTCGTACAGCGCGTTGCGACAAAAGTCAACACGCGGCGACGAAAGTCAACGCGTGACGACGAAAGTCAACCCACACGGTTCGAAACCCTAAGGTGGACGCCGATCAACGCGTAACCCTAGGTCAACGCCGTACAGCGCGTTACGACAAAAGTCAACCCAAGCGGTTCCAAAACCCTAAGGTGGACGTCGGTCAACGCGTAACCTTAGGTCAACGCCGGACAGCGCGTTGCGACAAAGGACAACACGTGGCGACGAAAGTCAACACGTGACAACAAAAAGTCAACCGAAACCCCCAAGTCAACACGATGTGACGGGGATAGCAAGTTCAAAAGTCAACTCAATGACACGAGCCAAACTCAATTCACCAGCTTAGACTCGAGAATCCGACGACGGCCAGGCGATAAACGCAGCACCGGAACAATCTCGGTTATTCGACAAAGCACCGGATAAACCGAAGATCGAAGGAGCCAAGAGTTGAAGCGAACCACGGGTCCCTTAGGCCAACTGAAGGCTGGACCAATCATATCTAAAGTATTCCGGTCTCTTCTATAAAAGAAACGAGTCCGAAACACTTTGGAGGGGGTATCTGTAGGCATCGAAAATTGCCGATAGGTCCCCACCCACAGCTCGGTGTTAACGATCGACGATTGAACGTCGCTACCCAGTTCACAAGAGTTCAAATGACGCCGGTGAGCGACTGAAGCAAACCGACGGATTACGTGAGCCAACGAATGTCAGAATCACAGGGATACGGGTTGACCGAAAACCCCACGACCACCACAATTGGACCAACGCCCACCATGTATCGATCACCCCACTGATTATCCAACCATCGGGGCCTACAGAGCTCGTCATCAAGATTCCAACGCATTCGAAATCACTCAAATCCGAGTTCGGACGAAAAGTCAGCGAAGGAGTCAACGGCGGGACAACGGCGGACACCTCGGACCAGACTGAGACACCCAGGGGCATCCCGGCCAGGTCGAAACACCCGAGGGGTGTCTTGGCAAAGCCAAGACACCCCAGGTGTCTCGGCCAGGCCGAGACACCCCAAGGGGTGTCTCGGCCACCCTATGGTCCCCCCTCCTTTTCCTATAAATAGGTGCCTTGGGCATCATTTGGAGGGGCTGATTTCTTTGGAGTTGAAGGCTAAGGCTCCCAATTCAAGGCTGAATTATCTTAGCCAAGGATTGCCTTTGTCTGAAGCGGCGAAGCCCTGCCGGAGTGAGGAGTCGGAGTTTTCAAGAAAGCGGCGAAGCCCTGCCGGAACGAGGAGTAAGGAGTTCTTCATCAGTCCCCTTCATTCACCCCTCTCTTTCCTTAGTGCTGCCCATTAGCGGTGACCACTAAGAAGAGCTATTATCTCGTTTTAGCCGAGATATACGCTTATAACTTCTAGATCTCACGCGGATCGACGAAGTTCTGTTTCTATATCCCTTCGCGGATAGACGAAACTCTGCCGGATTTTACCGGAAAGGATCTTGAAGAATCGGCGGTCCACGGATATCGACATCCCCGTCACAGGCCAACAACCCACGCAAGCGAGACCGAACCACACCGGGATCTCGTGTTTATTTTCGATAAAGTTGTAATATCGTTCGTTTTCATTCAAATCCTGTTGTAACGATTGAAGTTGTAACAGATATCAAAGCAATGAAAACAGCAACTTTTCCCGAAAACAACTAGTCTTGTGCACTCCAAATTTCCTGATCTTCTTCGTCGTTTCTACAAAGGGCTCAAGAGAGGAGGGTTAAGGAGAAGGGTTAACTTAGTTAATCTTAACCCTGCCTCCAAGGATTAAAAATAATCTAAGTCCGTTTAGATTAGATAATTAACGTAAAGGGTTAGTTTTTTTTTTGTTTGGCAAATAAAGAAGGGTTAAATAGGTTAATCCCTCTAATTTTTTTAAAATTCCAACTTTAACCTTATTGAAAGGAGACACGTTTGCTAAGAATTTGTTCATTAAGATCAGTCCATCCAACTTGAAATTCCATTTATCTCAACCACCAAAATATTGGCGTTTCTATGTTATTTAGATTTAGATAAATGATTGTTGAGGAAGATAAAAATAAATTTAACTTAGCAGAATAAGAACTTTTGGCTGTATAGGTATACGATGCTAACAATTATTGTAGTAAAAAAGTAAACAATGATTTTATCATTAATGAGGGAAAATGATATATATCTTTATTATATGGATATATGTAGATATGAGAGTTGAAACGTGAAACTGAAAATGAAAATTAAATGTTGAAGAGGAATGATGATGTATGTGTATTTTATTTTAGCATATATAAAATTAAATGTCAAGAGGGATAATAATGATCTATATCTAAATCATTTTAGCATGGAATTATAAATGTGCTGACTATGACATATGGTTCAATAGACACGTCCGTTGAAAGAAAGAGTGGACTGTTTCATTTTAGATAAAATTCCAACCCCTTAGCTCCGAGCGTGAAGAGGCGGAACAAATTTGATGTCCCTGGCATTATCAAAAGAGCCGGTCAGTATCAGGCCCCTGTTCCGCAACCTTCTCTGCCTACCTCGATCGAGCGTGATTATTAATCAAAATCCCACACGCGCGTATCAAACCGGGAGGCGAAGACATCTCACAATGAATGTGGACGGAGCTTCGCGACGCCCTCGATCACCCTGGGGTTTAATCAGACGTGCCGGTGAAGGGAAGACGTCTTATGTCGCAATAGGAGGAGTTGGTTAGTCACCTCCCATCATCATCGAAGCTCAGGGAATGCGTTTGGGTCCATCTTTCATATCATATCATACGTGAACGAATGCATTTGGATCCTTCATCAAAATCCAATGGTGTGGTGTCAATTTCCTACACTCATAGATCCCTCAATTCAATTTCCTACACTCATAGATCCCCCTCAATACGGCTGCTCACTCTCTATCGCCATAACTGCTGCATCATCCGAGCTACGTGGTTATTGGTGCTCTCAAGAACTACCAAACGTATTCAATTCTGCTATTCGTATCGCACTCTCGTATGTAGGTTACATCTATTATCCTGATAGATCATGTATGGAATACAAAGCAACATGCGGTAGGTAACCTGACGAATAACAAAGATCTCCAGTAAGCTTCACACCCCCAGAAAGATTCAGACTATTAACCTATTTCACGCATTTAACTCCCCTGGCTGATCACTTTGGGTATTCCATATTCAAATTAGTTGCATAGCAAAAGGTTACAGGCGCGGACCAATCCTCAGTAACACGCTTCGTTTCCTTTTATATAACACATCTACGACCATTTCAAATTCCAACATCAGATAGAGTGACAAATTTCTTGAATTGGAGCGAACTCGACATACTTGCATACATTTTATACAAGCTGCTGAATGTGAAACAGCTACAGCCAGAGTTATTGCATCCATCCCTCAACCATCATTTGCAATGTTCGCAAAGAAACAAAACAGCAGACACACTCTTGATCCCACCCGTAGGCGTAGCTCCAACATGCAGAAGGTGGCTATTTCTGCACAATGGAATTCGAAACTGATCCAGACTTACGGCCACAAAACAAAAGGATCTCATTTTTCATATGTAAGCCAAGTAATCAAACTTCTCAGACTTGTCTCAGGTTCAAACCAAGGCATGCATGGATTTACTCTGTGCCCCAAAAAACACAAGTATATGACCATTGATATACAGGCACTTCCTCCAATAAAAATCTGGTATGTATGAGACACCAGGACATGACACGTGCCACGTATATCTGACACTCATGAATGCGTCAGCCATTATTCTATTTAAAACTTGTACAAAATAATGTCATTCCTCAGATCATAAAAGTTCAATTTAATAGATTATTCTAATAACTCTTTCGTATATGAATAACGACCCGATACATATACCTATGTATCAAATATGCGTATGTTCAGAAGGGGTATGCATAGACAATTGCCTCATCCAACGCCCCTTGCCTGTCAGCGTATCACGTATTGTTAACAAATCATAGGTTAGAACATATAAGCTCAGAACTACAATGGAGTTGGTGCTTGGATTAGACTTTCTCAAAATTCCTCTTAACTCTTAATACCTTTTTTTTTAATAAGGAAGGACGGCAGCAGTTGCAGCTGCAGTTGCAATTTTTTGTGCATAACAGACAACCCCTATACATTTTCCCCAACTGGAAATGACTTCTATTCCAGACGCTAACCTCGATATGCAAAGAAGGAAATTAAATGGATAAGGAAATTCTAGGAACAAACTATACTTTGCAGTCAAACATGCTCTCCATGTTGAATCTTTGCAGGAATATACTCCTCTGACAAAAAGGACAGTGAAGAGACAGATAGTGCCTCAATCTCGAATTTCACTCCCTTTTGCAGCATGATCTCCAACTCAAACCTGCCACGAGTGACCCGCGAACAGTTAAAACAGGCATGCATGTTAAAGAAAATGCTGAACAACACTGAAAACATTGAGCAACACAAACACGACTATGCTTGATTATATAACAAGAATACAAGACCAGGTTGCGGAATGACGAAGATTAGGTGCTGTGTATGAGATTTCTTCTCTAGTCAGGTTTCTGTCATCTTCTCTATTTCACAGGAGATGCAACTATAAGGTTTTCACTATTTTTCTTCTTTCTTCATTTCCAAGAATCAATACAGGAAAGATATTAAACAAATGCAGCCATAAGTAACTAAAAAAAACCACATGCTTTGACAGGTATGTAAATGGACATCCTAAGTATTAGAATCTCCTGTGCATTTGCTCATGTCTATATATGTATGTGCGTGCGTGCGCGCACGTGTGTATAGATGTATAATATATATACATATACATATGTATGTGTGTATGTATGTAGACACAAGCACACACATTTATTTGAATTTTGAAGCATCTCTTTTGTCTAATCAGTTATCTGACTAATGAGTTGAATGGATGTTTTGATAGAAATTAATAAAATTCTTAATATAACTTCCAGGAAAACTTGATGATGAATATTTGAATGCTAAATAGATCTTTGGATAATCCAGCATCAGGACCTCACATACCCGCTCCCATTGGACCCCTATGCTTCGACCACAATGTTGTTAGGCGTGAAGAACATTTTATTTAACTAATTTTCACGTTGAAAATAAGCACTATCAGAAACTAAAATGATGGATAAAATGGTGCGATATAAATATATGTGATACTTAACCTCCACTGTGGCGCTTCCTGTCGTAAATAACATCTCAGCATCATGGCTTGAGCTTTCTTCTTATCTGAAATGAATCCCGGATGCAGGAAATTGATTTGCTATACAGCATTAGCCATTAGGTGTAAAATGTGACAGACTACGAAAAATAAAATCAATAAAGCAGTCCTTATCCAAACTGTTCACCTTCAGGTGTCAGCTGGAGCAGACATCGATCTGGAACCTGGTATTTCTCAAACTCCGATGGGAAAACTCCTAACCACCGGATATCAGGCACGCACATCAACTTTGCATCATAAGCCATTTGCTAGACAATATAAAAAAGTGCTGCATCAGACAACTTGCTAACAGTAACAATGTTAAGATGAGGTAAAATTTAAATTCACTAATAGGTTGATAGCAAATAACTTCAACTTCCAGATATGCAAACTATACACTTCTCTTCATCTGTTTAACTAGAAACAAGGTCCTTCCTCAGAGTTGAAAACACCAATGTGAGAATACCTTTACCGACTGGAACCATTCAAATACCCAGTGGTGATAATATATCAAATCAAAGGAATAGCACCACTAAGAATAAATTGAAGGAATCAAACTTAGCTTCATAGAGGATAAGAAGAATGAGAAAACAAAGGTAAGTAAACTAATAGGCGCTCCCTTCCATTGCCCACTTAATACAATGTTCAAAAGGAGTGTGCTCTGGGAGGAGTGGACTTGATTCGTTATCAACAGCCGTGAAAATGAAAGAAAAGACTTCTATACATCTTTCAATCTTTGCTCCATTTCTCTTTTCGACCATTCCTCTTTATTCAAGAAGCATGACTTAATTAAGCCAGGGCAGAGGAAAGGGAAGGCTAGGGGTTTCCTGTCCCTCTACCTAGTGTTTAACAGCTCAAAATAGAACAGTAGGTCAGGAGAATGCTATCTTCAACAGTAATACACTAGAAACAAAAGGCTTGAGAATTAGGATACATGCCACTATCAGTAGAAAAGTGAAGTTTGAGAATTGCATCCTCACTTTACCAACGAGTTGAGCATGACCAACTACCAACCAACAAACAATAGTTTAGTATTTTACATCTTCTGTGGAGCTCCTATCTTCTGATTTAAAACAGATGATTCAATAACAGAAAGGCACCAAACAACATATGCATAGAAATGAAAACTTACCAAGGAACCAAATCTGTAAATAGTCAAGATATCAAAACCATATGGATCTGAATCTACCAAACAGAAGACAGGCAATTGCAGTTGATCTACCAGATGGCGCAAAAACCTGGTGAAATAGATGTAATAAGCATAATTAGACAAGTGTCAGAACAAGTATTTCACAGTCCCTGCTAGAGAAAATTCAAATGACAGGAAAAGATCAGGCCACAGGGATATAACTTCTTGTAGGAACATCCGGATAACCCCGTCCCTGAAACAACGTCAAACAATCAAGCACTATTGATGACAAAGTAAATTTATGTGCCCATCAAGTGTTCTCACCGTAATGACTATGCAATGATTCTTGTCACAAAATTTATCATTTGCCAACCGCTGTAATACTGTAGAAATAAAGATTCACGCAATAAGCCATGACAATCCGGAATAAAGTATAATGCATATTACTGAACATCAATTTTACCAGTCTCCTTCTCTACAACAAGTATGTAGCGTGCCACACTCACAATACCTATAAAATAATTAAAGTAAATAATTATGCGTCTCCAATGTGCACTCTCTTAAAACGAACTTGAGATGATGGATCAAGAATTTACTATACTTACTATAAACCTAGTTAAACAAAAATGCTGAAAGTGTTATGCATTATTGGAATTGAAAAAAAAAATTCAAGATTTGAAGCCTGATGAAACTGGGAATCATGGATCACTTGAAACTGGACCAATCAGTTATGTGGCAGGTTGGTTGGCAAGAATTGTCATAGCACCATGACAACGTCACAGGCTAGAAGACTGTTTGACAAATCCCAATATAATAAAACATCTTTCAATCTTGGGTCATTGAGTCCCAGTAGCCAAAAATAAGGTAATTGATTCTTGCACTTTTAGTTGTTTTCCACGAAGACAACTAGGCTTGACTAGTCTTCCTAGTGCTGAAATGCACATTTGATTTGTAACTAATCAACTTGAGGCAGAGGGAGCAGAGACATTTGGTTTAGCTATGACCTAGAGAATTGATTGATTAATGTAACACAAAATTCAGAAAGCATCTAAAGTAGTACCGCACATGACATATCATGATCATCAAAACCAAGAAAATATTTGTGCACTGGTCTCCAAATCATCGGCAAAGAGGTTAATTCAGTTGATAAAGGCAGACAGGACCAAAATGAGCTCTACTTTTACTCGTATGCCCAGCCAATTTTCAACAGTGTCTAGTGCAACATAAAAAAGATTACTTACTGAGAAAAAAGGCAAAGAAATACTGTCAGATTCAAGTAGTAGCAGCCAGAGACAACTGCTCCAATTAGGAAGGAGGTGAACTATTGAAAGCTTGGAGTTTTCTACAAGCAGAGAGCTCTCCAAACATTGTAATATTGCACACTTCTAAGGAGTAAATGCTTGGGTAGCTGTACTCCCTAGTTAGTGAAGCTGGGTTAGAATATAGAAAAGGAGCTGGTTAACAGAAGTCAGTAAATGATGTATGAAATTTATTGACTTTTAAAAAAAATCGTTTAAAAGGTGATGTTTATTATTCTCCACATGTTCATGTTGAAGAGGACCAAGTAGTACAACATTAGTAGCTACTCAGGATAATCCTCACATAAAAGAGAAATTAACTGATCCAGCATAAAATCCCTTGACCATCCAAGTACCTTCAACATCTTCCACGGATACAGGAATAGGATAAGCCTGTGGTTTAAACCAGATAAACAAAAACATAGTCAATATATTTGGTTAATAAATATTCAAAGTAAACCAAAGCCTTACAGTGTTGGGGTTCCTTATGCAATAAATTTCCCTGCCACCTTCCATGAACTTTAACCAACCCATCACCAACCTAAAACAACAAAAGCATCACATAGATGCAGATATGATCAAAGATATCTTCTTATTTTTCATAGTTCAAAAGGTGCCAGCCAAGATTTACCCTTTTCCTACAGGAACCTGCACAAGGGTAATGGAGACCGGATCAGTGTCAAATCCACCAAGTATAATCATGGACAATATAATATAATATCCATATTTTTCTGATAAGTTGAAGTAAATAACATTACACCGTACTTGATTAAAAGAATCTGGGTGCATCATTACTTTCGAGGTGGTACACTAATCATGAATGACATACCACATTCAAATCATGGCGGCTGCATTTGAGAAGGATGCATATGTCGTTGATTGCTCGATCAACAACTGCTTGCTCTGAAATGAGAGAGAAGTGTATAAGGAGGAGCTCAATTAAGTAACATTGACAGATCAACCCCCATCCTCACCATACTAAGGTTAAGGCGGTCACCTCGAAAAAATGATGGTTTCATGTAGTATATGTCTCTCTTGGACCCATGCTTGTTTTCTTGTAGTAGGCGTTGCACGATTAGTAGCACGTTGAGCAGGACATCTGCAAAGTTGGAAGACATCTGATGTTACCCCCTAACAAATCTGGAATCATAAAAGGACTCTGCGTATAAAACCATAGAAGACAACCTACCCAACCTATACGCATGGCTCTCCTTTTCGAGCAAGATGACTTCCTTACCGCAGGGCAGGCCGGAGCTGCAAATGCTACAGCAAGGGAAGGGCAAGTGTGAGGGAAAACTTGACGATGCCTAAAGCTTTGACAAGAATTTGTCGACACTCAATCGATAAGACTTAACTTAGAAGTATTTTTTTTAAATAGAAAAAATAAAAATAAAAATAAAAATAAAAAAGAAGAGAGAAGGGATATAGTAGACGGTACCAAGATCCAGAAGGATCGGAGCAGTAGTTCCTGTAGCGATCGAGGGAAATGGAAAGGGAGCGGTTATTCGCAACATCATCCACCACGCATCTCACGAATCCTACCAAGAACTCAAGTCATATTATTATTATTATTTGCTAACTAAAAGAGAGAGAGAGAGAGGTGCAATCAATAAGATAACGTCTCGGATCACCTTCAATTCTGCGAAGGATCGCATCGGAAGGCCTCCAACTCCGTTCCGCCATCCCCGCCCCCCTTTCTCTCTTCCCTCTTCTCTCAGGACAAGAGCGGAGGGGAGGACCGCTCGACTCGCCTGGCCCAGCCCAGTGCGCTGGCCTGGCCCTACGTACGGGCTTTATGTTTTGGGGTCCAGCCAGCAGCGAACGAGAGGCCAGGCCCGTTTCCACGGCACGCCCCCCACGATTATTTCGAGCAAGCAGCCCCCCTCCCGGCCTTCCTCCCTCCTACAAATTTATTTATTTCCACAAATAATAAGATAAAAATAGAAATAAAATAAAAAGAAGTAAGGT
Organism: Asparagus kiusianus; assembly: GCA_022839385.1. Lineage (NCBI taxonomy): Eukaryota > Viridiplantae > Streptophyta > Magnoliopsida > Asparagales > Asparagaceae > Asparagus > Asparagus kiusianus. Next base: position 273,120 of record BQKN01001106.1, on the reverse strand, counting down.
TTTTTTTGCCCCCCTCCCCATCATCCCCTGAGATCGACATCAATGGGAAAGTTTACACCGAAGATTCAAATTTATTGAGATTTTGTTCCCTTGTACAATTAATGTTCCCTCCCTCCCTAGCTATCTCTCGACACCAACCCCTCGTCAAGCGTACGTGTACAAAGGACTCTCTTAGACGCTGCTACTGCTACTGCTACAGCCATTCATTCATTCTTCCCCCCCTTCCCGATCCGACGGCATCTGCTACTCCGATTTGCGACGCTGATGGCCCTGCCCTCCTAAATCATCTACATCCCTAGCTTCCTCGCCTCCTCCTCCCCCCGCCGACCTGACTAGCTGCGGATCACCCTCAGCCTGGGCCGCTGTCGACGCAGATCCGTCTTGATCCTGATCCTGAGCAGGCTGGCCGCCCCCGGCGACGTAGCCCATGAGCTCCTCCCCCGCGAGGCCGCCCGCTGCGTCCGACGGCGGCGGGGGGGAGATGCGGAGGAGGAGGGAGACGGCGGCGAGGAAGAAGCCGGTGGAGAGGAGGAGGGGCCAGAAGAAGTTGACGACGCTGGAGAACGCGGGGCCCGCCCTCATGAGAGCGAAGAAGGCCACGCCCAGGGCGGCCGCGGCGGCGATGTGGAACCTCAGCTCCCTCGCCCTCTCCTTGCTAATAATCATCCTCGTCGTCGTCCCCCGGCAGTCAGCACCGACCGACCAGCCAGCCAACCGAAAACGTGGGGAATGAAAAGGGCCTGGGTGGATCCGGAAAAAAAAACTTGAGCTGTTTTTACCAAACGAAGAGCTTAAAATGTAACAAGAGTCGCCTGTGAAACCCCTCCCTCTTGTTTTCTTCTGCTTCGGGCAGGTGAACTCCTCTGAGAGGGGGCAGCCGGGCAGACCGGGGTGGGCGCGGGCCTGTCTTTCCCAACGTGTCCCTTCCGTTAGGAGACGAGGACACAACAGTCATTCCGCGTTGTTGTTATTACTTTCCTTCGGTGATGGGGGGGGGGCCGGGGGGGGGGGGGAATTTTTGGGTAGGAATGCTTTTTTGTTTTTGACACCTCGACTTGTCGGCCACTTTTTGAATACGGCATCTACCCCGCACTTCCCTCTCTGAGAGCTGTTGCTGTTCATCGATCAGAAAGAAGAAGAAAAAAAAAAAAAAGCATCTCTGGAGATCTCGATGTATATATGTTACCGCTCGTGATTTTTCTGATCATCCCATCAATTCCTTTCTGTGACGGCCTCTTCGATCTCTCTTTAAATTTCATAATTAGTGACACTCTTTACAACACTCACAACCACACCACCTTTTTTGATATAGTGCACGGTCTCACCTGAGATTTTAAAATTTTAAAATCTCATGTGGGGCTGTGCCCTGTAGCAAGAGGTGGTGTGGTAGAGTGTGTGTCTCTATTATTATTTATTAGTATTATTATTACTTGGTATCTATTTACACGTGTGTACATATGTGTTTCCCCCGGTGTCGGTTTTTTTTTGCCACAGAGGTGCGCGCTGCTGCTGTTTGCTACTGTTCGTTCCTGAGGAGTGAGAGGGGTGGGGGCCGGGTAACATTTGCGACCGTTCTGGTCGTCAGCGGCTTGTCACGTGACGGTCACGTGCTGGAGGTCTATAATTGTGCCTGCCTGATCACATGCAGTAGCTTAGAATTATTATTCCGTTTTGAGTTTGACGTGGACCGAACCAGATGAACGTCTCTTCTTCGTAACAACAGGTGGAAATTAAGCCGGATGATCCGTTGATAAATCGGATTGACCCCGCATCGGCAACTTCATCCTGTTTATTCAGAAACTAGCTAGAAGTGAATGAAACGCAACAACCTCAAGAGGGTACCCCACTGAAGTTCTTTTACTCCCTGGGGATCCTCTCCTTTCACTTAAGACCGACCGTCGCAAACCTTTACAATCCACTAGCTAAGAGCAAGTGCAGCAAGCTCTCAGTTGGGAGTCCTAGTCAGCATGCTCTCAAGAGCTCTCAAACATTTTAGAATAAAAAATTAACAAATTAAGCCTTGGGAGGCACTCCTTCTTTTATGGAACAAGCTCCTAGTTAGGAGCTCCAACAATATCAAAAAAACTCCTCTTCTATTTTAATATTTTACTCATTACTTTTAATTATATTTAAACCTTTTGTATTTTATTTCTAACCGTTGGATACGGTCTTCGAAGGAGCGCACACGGTCTTCGAGGCAACCCACGGTCTTCGAGGGAGCGCACACGATCTTCGAGGTAACCCGCGGCTTTCGAGGGAACGCACACGGTCTTCGAGGTAACCCGCGGTCTTCGAGGTTGGGACGAAGTTCGAGGTATCGCAAACTTTGACCGTCAACCGACTGATTCCTGTAAAATTCGATGGCTTCTCTCCTCAACCCATCATCTCCCAGAATAAAATGTCTAGCTCATCTAGCTCTAGCGATGAAGAAATGATAAAGACATTCTTTCTTATGGGAGCTGCTGTCGTTGAGGAAGAAGAACAAGAGAAATGTTCAACTTCAGTTCAATACAAACGACGTATCGTGCTCCATCGAAACCGACTGGAAGGCCACAATCGGTTATTCCAAGATTATTTTGCTAACGCACCAACCTATCCTCTTTATTATTTTCGTCAAAGGTTCAGAATGAGGCGTTCGTTATTCCTTCGAATCCACGACGCAGTCGTGAAACATGACAAGTACTTCGTCCAAAAGAGGAATGGTGCTGAACAGTTAGGATTATCTAGTCTTCAAAAGATTACTGCAGCTATGCGGATTCAAGAGACGAGCAGGCCAAGTTTTCACGAGGCCCACAACAAATCTCTGTCCAAGATCACGCGATGCCCTTCCAATTCAAGAGACAAGCAAGTCAATTTTTCACGCGGCCCACAACAAATCACTACCCATCTTGGAATAATCAAGAACACCCAGGCCCACGTACAAGGCCCAGCTCCTCCATTTTTATTAGTCAAGCAGAGCCACTTCTAGATTTAAAAAATAAAAATAAAAATAAAAATAAAAATAATCAACCGGTTGTAGTTGTCCGAAAATCCTATCTAGTGGAATCCAACGACATCAGCAGATCATCTCCATAATTCAAATAGAACCAACTTCAACAAGTGCTCATCCAATCAACATCACTGAGTGATAATCTCGCTCAAATTGGAGCCTCTTTCATCTACGCGGAACAGTCAGGTTCATTTTAATTAATTAATTTATTTATCTAACTTTATTCTAATTTAGTATAATTATAAATATACCAATCTTATATGTATTTAAATTGAATTTAATTTTAGTTCTTTACCGAATGGCTAGTAAATTCGTTCGATTAGAACTAGAAAAAATTAACAAATTTAGTGACGGTAATTATGATATGTGGCATAGAAAAATAGGATATTCTCTTATTCATGATAATATTGATGACGCAATCGAAACCACCGCTTCAATCCTTAATGATAAATCAACATCTGAAAAAAAGAAATGGTTTGAACAGTGGAAGTCGAAAGACAAAAAGACAAAAAACCTTATGCTCATGTTCATGGAAGATAACTTCATCAAAGTTTTTGAAACTTATAAGATTTCCATGAACACGTGGAATGCTATAAAAGAAAAATACGACACTGCCACTAAAGTTAACAACCAGAATATATTAACATAATAAAAGCTTGGAAATTAGGGGGAGCTAGCTAGGGGTAGAGACGTTGTTGTTGCAAGCTTGCACGAATATTGGCATCATCAACAACAGCAAATTGGTAGCTATGCTGTAGCATTCAGAACCTCATTATTATTGCGGGCGTAAAAAGATACCTCAAAAAGCCGGTTGGCCTTAGTACGCTCTAACTAATTCTCCCATCATCAGACTATCTATTCCACGGCGCGAAAGCCGCATCGTCCCACTTTCCTCCAAAAAGAAAGTCCTTCAAATTATCATTATTTCCGTTAATCAAATCATTTTAATGAAACCAAGTAGTTAGTATCCAGGACATTATGTCAATCAAAAAGATCTGAAGCGTAAAAATTGCCACTAATCGAGCATCTCCAACAGCCGTCCTATCTCATGTCCTAGACTAAATATATGGAGTAGAAGGGAGGAAAGTTGTTCTAACATGCTCCTTATGGTGGAGACTAAATATAAGGAATAGGATTTTGTATTCCAAATCAATGATAACAAAGTAACTCCCTATATTTAATCTCAACATAGAGAGTATTGTTAGAGCCACTTTTTTCCACCTCATACTTCTTATATTTAGTCTATGACATGTGATAGGGAGCCATTTGGAGAGCACTGTTGGAGTACTTTACTCCTTATTTGACTTTCTATTTCCTATATACACGATGAGAGATTTGCTTTTTCAAATATAGGAAAAACATAAAATCACTCGTGGAGATCATGCTCAAACACGACTACTATAGGCACACGCTATGCCCGTTAAAGCCAATGCTTGCTGAAGAAGCTACAATTAATTATGTGAATCTCAACGTGCGTGTGCTTTATTCATCCGCCACCACACCAACCTTTGATGCGTACGAAACAAAAAAAAAAAAGATACACGTGACCATAGGGGGGGGACTCGAAAAAAGAAGAAGAAAGAACATTTTATTAATGTTTTAGGGCTGGGTGATGATCTTATCAGAGGCAGCACCTCCCTTTGTGCCAATTAAGTAACCATCATCGTTTTATTACAAAATCTTTCTATAATCTGCGCATCGATCATCGTTAATTACCACCTTACATTATGCCACACGACGGAGGCTGCTCCTCGCAGATGAACTCACAGGTTTTGGTCCCACCGCAGCATGGGCCCCCGTACTCATAGGGTGGGCCCTTATAGTCACACACAACCGGTGGTGGGCCGCAGTAAACGGGTCGATAGGGTCCTATCCAGCCACAGGAACAGCATCTGCACCCACCGTAATAGGCCTCCATCCAAGGCCTGCAGCAGCCGCAGCAACCCGACCCGGGAGGCCAAGCCGGCGTCGGGTAGGGGTACGCCGGTTCCGGAGGTTTAGCCACCGGTTCAGGCTGTGGAGGTTCGGGTTCAACCCTCGCCGGTTCCGGTTCGGGTTCCGGGGGCGGCGGCGGAGGGGGGTCGGGCTTCTTCTCTTCGGGCGGCGGCGGCGGAGGGGGGTCGGGCTTCTTCTCTTCGGGCGGCGGCGGCGGAGGGAGGTCGGGCTTCTTCTCTTCGGGCGGCGGCGGCGGAGGGGTCGGGGGCGGCTCTACGGCCACAATTTGGATGTCCTTGATGACCTTGCAGGCTTTGCAGCATATCTTTTTGATGAGCTTCCTGGGATCGAAGGGTCCGGAGATGGTAACGCTGTTGTTCTTCTCATCGTAGACCACCGACCGTATCCCCTCCCGATCTCAATTTTCATAAATATATATATATATTAATTATTAGGGGGTGGGGGGCAAAAAACACAACGAAACGAATATCGCAAAATGTTATATTAATTATTGGGTAATTAACGATCCTCATACCAGCTGTTAATTAACAGAGCAATTAATTATATATCGGTTTTTACAAAAAAAATTAATTAAATATAGATGGATGGGATGGATCGGATACCTCGGAGTCTGCAGAGAGTCTTCTTGATCTTCTTGGTGCAGGCGACGCACTGGAGGTCTACTTTTAAGATCACCGTGGAGAGCTGGATACATATATATACGAAATTAACAGTGATTGATCGAGTTGCCAATTATATATGAGAATCCGGATCCGGAGCGGATTTATTACTGATTAAAAGGGAAATTAATCTGAAAGGGCTTTTATTAGCTGCTACTGAAAGAAAAGAAAAGAAAAAAAATAGATGATGATAGACGTCATGATCTTCATAACAAGAGCGGAATTTAATCAAACAGAGAGCACGCACGCAGATAACAATATTTTCTGGTCTTAAAAATTAATTAAAGAAAAGGACAGTTTGATCAGTGAGTGGAGGTGGATTAAGCTAACCTTCTCTGACATTATTTTGAATCGAGCCTTGAACTATTGTCCGTACGGAACAAGCGGAGGCTTGGCCCCAAAACGTGCGGGGCTAAATTTAGAGAGAGAGAGAGAGAGAGAGCGGGGGAGGGAGGGCGGAAAAGGTGGGGGGGAAGATATTTATACGCTTTAATGGGAGGGGATCGATGGGATGGGTGGGGACTCACTCGTGGAAGACGAATCGCATGGTTACACGTGTCAAGCAACCACGCCGCAGGAGCCCATGGCAGGTTAATAATAAGTGGTAACTTAATTAATTACTCTACGTAATTAATAACTAATACCGTACGCAACTGTCCATCCGTCTGTAGGTAACGCGTCCCCTTCAAAAATCACCCTGTTTCATAAAACGGTTAAAACCTAACCCGCTGCCATTTGTAGTTTATGGCGCGTTCGGCTTGCTGAGAATTTAGACATTTAACCGATTAGTTCTCTCCTTCTTTTTGTCCAGTGAATAAGAAGCGACTTAAATTCGAAAAATTCTGGAAACTGAAATTATAGACAACAAGCTTAGAAAATAAATACGTGGCTATATATTTTTTAAACAATTAATGAAGAAAGTGATGCGTGGAAAAGATTTAGCATCTTTGACAATATTAATTAATTAATTAATTGTTTTTGAGGAATAAAACAAAAGAAGAACAGCTGTTGCCTACTTCAGTGTTGGGTACCACCTGCTGTGCATAGATGGATGACGTGCACCATGCCATACAAATGACAACCAACGTCTCAACAAGGGTTAGACTAGCGACTCATCAATCAAAAAGACACTAGCAAAACATGATGCCAAGGTGACGGGTGGCGAACCTATCGCCAATGTTGGTCGCCGCCAATGGCCTTTGGCAACAGAACTGAAAGTACCCGAGAGGGGGGTGAATAGGACATTTGCTAATCTAATCCGATATTAATACCGATTTAAAACTTATTAATAATTATATCCTAGCAAGTATGATACTTAACAAATTATAAGGAATGATATGTAATTAAAAACAAGGGCGATATAAACATGGATAAATATGCAAATGATATAGTGACAAATGACAATTGCAAACACACAAAGTGATCACGGAGTTCGGTCACTCCCAACCTACGTTTCTGCTCTCTACTCTCGAGGAGAATCTCCATTATCTCAAAAGATAACTACACAATCAGTTTTCAACGTTCACCAATAAACATTTACAACACTCACAATGTAATTACACAACACACTCTCTAAGTGTTGGCCTCTCACGTGTCGCCTTCCTCAAGTGGTCGGATTTACAACCTCTCCCTAGGCTTTACAACCAACGCCACTCCTCAAGTGGTCGGTGTACTTGTGTATTACAATATGATCTCAACAACAAAGCTCAAATTACAAAATAGATTCGTTCTCTAACAAGATGATAACTCAATTAAGCTCACACTCAATGTATCATTTACCACAACCCAATTATATAAGGTATGAAATACTAAAAGCTCTATAGAAGGTGTGTGTGTGATCAATGACCAATAATCAAATTAAACTTAATATAAGATCTAGCTTAATGAAAAAGATAATCAATAACAAATATAAGTATAACCTAGAAATTAAGTTTAGTACAACTTCTCTGAAAACAAGAGTGAGAGAGATTGAGATTGAATCCCAAACACGAAAAGATAACCTCTTCTTCCTCTTGTGAAAACCGCTTAACATAAACACTTATAAGATACTTGAAAACACTAAACAAACTTGCCTAAAACTTGAATTTTGGTTTTCTTGGTTAATCCAGAAGTTAGAGGGCAAGGGGTATATATAAGTTCTGTTGTGCGCAGCGGAACCAGAGGAACGCACAACCACAAACAAGATTAGAGAACAAACAACAACCAAAACAAGTACCACAAATAAAATACAATAAATTTATATGGTTCAGCAAATTTGCCTACGTCCACAGTCTACGTCCACGGGAGCAACATAATATAATTTCTTATTTAATCACAAGAAATTACAAATTTGCAAAGAGAATATCTCAAACTTGAGATCTCTCAAAACAACAACAGTGTTTTAAACTTAAAATAGTGCTCAATATCTCCTCAAATCTCTCCTCTTAATTACTCCCCCTTTAATTTCATCCCCGCCTCTATAATTCCCCTAAATCGGAGCTCAAAATCGCAGAGGGAAATAAAACACCGCCGCTAGAAGAGACCCAAAGGCTGCTCATTTTTCTCCGCTCGAACATGATTTCCTTTTTATTGGGAAACCCTAGGGCACGTGTGCGCTCCAGCTGGCTTTCGCTACGAAGCCATCAGGCGAGCTTGTCCTCGCCTCTGACAGGCGAGCCCGAAGAGTCATCAGATGAGCTTCGAATCAAGCGAGGTCCCTTCCACGCAGGCAAGCTGCGATCTCCTCGAATAAGAGAGCTCCACGCCGTGACTACAGCAGCCGATCCCCCTCCTCACCTCTCTATGCGTAGGCGAGCTTCCTCGCCCTCGCCTCGCCAGCAGGTAAGCTTCCTCGCTGTTGATCTTCAGGCGAGCTCCTCCTTCGAATCGATGTCAGTTCTCTTCAATTCTCCATCTTGTCCATCATTTGATAATCCTTAAATTATAGACGAACACTAGAAAAACATCACGAGCGTCAACTAGACCAAACCAGCTGCACCATTATATCATGGCTGCTTACGTACCCTCTGATCGGGATCAAGCTAATTGTAGTTCTGCCAATGGCCTCAAAAGGTCCTCAATAACGAAGAATGTTCAATAACTCCAAACAATGACCAAATTTCACCCCGATGACAACTTTGCTCAACATATCTGTCAGATTGTTCTTTGTGTGGATCTTCTCTAATCTACCATCTCCATCACCCAAGACTCAAACAAAATGGAATCTGAAATCAATATGCTTTGTTCGAGCATGATACACCTAGTTCTTTGCTAAATAGATAGCTGACCTGCTATCACAATTTACCTTGATGGTATCCTGTGTAATCCCCAAGTCATCTAATAACCCCTGCAACTACAAAGCTTCCTTCACAGCTTCAGTCAATGTCATATACTCTGCCTCTGTAGTAGAGAGAGGCACTGTAGACTGAAGTGTACATCTCCAACACATCGGTACTCCTGCTAGTGTAAACATATATCCAGTAGTAGACCAGTGCTTGTCAAGATTCCCTGCATAATCAGAATTCAAATAACCAATACAATCATGCTCATTCTTCCTATTCTTCTCAAACACCAAACTAACATCCATGGTACCTTTGATATACCGTAGCATCCACTTCACGGCATCTGAATGACCCTTTCCAAGGTCGTGCATGTACCTAGACACCATGCTCACGGCCTGTGAAAAAGTTGGCCTTATACACACCATTGCATACATCAAGCTACCCACAATATTGGCATATGAAACTTTAAACATGTATTCATGATCTTCAACTAAAACATGTGACATCTTAACTGATAGCTTAAAGTGGAAAGCTAGTGGAGTACTCACCGCCTTGGCATTACCATCAAAACTGAATTTCTTCAGTATTTTTTGCAAGTAGCTCATCTATGTTAACTTCAACCTCCCTTTCACCCTGTCTTTCTCAATTTCCATACACAATATCTTCTTTGCTTCTCCAAGGTCCTTCATCTCAAATTCAGATGACAATTCTTTTTTCAACTTCCTAATAGCTAAAGGGTTCCTAGAAGTAATGAGCATATTGTCAACATATAACAACAAATAAATATGCTCTCCATTTTGTAGCTTGTGCATGTACACACATGAGTCATATGGCTCCTCGTGTACCCTTGGCCAATCATAAAACTGTCAAATCTCTTGTACTATTATCGCGGTGATTGCTTCAATCTATAAAGAGATTTCTTTAGTTTGCACACTGTAGGCGTCAAAAAATACTGAGAGATATCTAGACACAGCTCAAGGGGAAATCATCAAAAGAACACAAGTATGGACTGTCTCGCAGGCGAGACAGACTTTACTGTCTCGCACGCGAGACAGTCTTTACTGTCTCGCTAACGCGAGACAGTCTTTGCTGTCTCACCGTGCGGGACAGTCTTCACTGTCTCGCCCACGCGAGACAGTCTTCACTGTCTCGCACGCGAGACAGCTCTCAGAAGGCTCAGAAACTGCTTTGTATAACCACCGACACGTGGCCACCAACTGTTCAAGAACGTGGGAAACGTCATTGGCGAGAATCATGTGAATAACTGCCAGAATAACGAAGTTTGAAACGTGGGAAGGCAGTTACAGCAAAAACTACCAGGAATATTGACAGTATTTACTGTCTCGCTGGGCGAGACAACAAATTTACTGTCTCGCTGGGCGAGATAGCAAACACTATCTCGGCCGGCGAGACAGCAAACACTGTCTCGCCCGCCGAGACAGCAAATGCTGTCTCGCGAGCACTATTCATACATGGGCTATAAATACCCCCGAGTTGATTTCTTTGAGGGGGCGAATCATTTTTTAGCACTTTGGAGCAGACTGAGCAGAGTTCCAGAGCTTCTGGCCATTCCTTGACATTCGAGCTTTGACTTGAGTTCAAGAAGAACGACTATCTTACTTTGATAAGATATCGTTTTAAATTCTCACTTCGATAAACGAAGGAAGAATCATTAAGCCAGACCCCTCACGATTCAATCAGGATCTATGATTCGGTGGTCCACAGGCTAAAGCGTCCCCGGCACAGGCAAAGAACCCACGCAAGCAGCGATCCAAACAACGATCCTGCGTTTGTTTCTAAAAAGTTGTAATTTTTATTTTGTTGTGTAAAAGAAGTCTTATAAAAAGGCTATCTCTTTTGAATTTATTGTAATCGACCGAAGATATAATGAATTCCACGACAAGAACAACTTTTGACGAAAACAAACTGGCGATCACAGTGGGAGCCAACGGTCTCGCTACCGAGACCGTCGTGTCACAGCCGATCATCCAGATCCCAATTGAATCAATGGTCGAGTACGAGTTCGACCAAGCGAAGTTTGAGGAGTATTTGTCATCCTCATCTGCAAAGTCTTCCTCGCCTCGTAAATGCAAGAAGATTTTATCTTCATTGAAGCTTTTTAAATTGTCAAATGCTATGGATGAAGACTCTCGCCCAATTGTTGCTGAGAATTCTACTCGTAACATCTCTGCTCACAATGACTCGTTTCCAGTTAAAGAGTTATTGAATCAAAGCCCGTCGGCGCTGACGAAAAGAGCTCGTCAGAGACAACGCCAACGCCGTGCTCGCCAAATAGCTAAGGCCTTGGAACAAACCGATGGAGTTCGTTACTATGCGGATTTAGAATCGAGGAAACATCAAGTGGTTCAGTCGCCTCAACGTCAAACCACTCGTGTTTCTGGACAATTTATGACGGAAGAATGGATTCTTGTCAAAAGGACTCGTTCGACCCTAAAAGAACGTATACAAAAATATTGTGCAAAGGCTGCTCATGCCCGTGCTCTCTTACAACAAAGGAGTGAAGGGAAGAAAGAAACGGTGGCTAAAGAACCACAAAAACTCTGTAAGGTTTGGGTCCCAAAATCTGGAGTTGTGCAAAATCAGCATTCGGAGCCCGTTAGAATTCCATATCCACAAGGGGGTGATTCTAAACGTGTGACTCCCGACATAACCTTGGATCACTCAAAGATAATAATAAATTATCCTGAGAAAGCCAACAAGGTTTTACATCCTCATAAGAAGACATGTTTGTCAAAAAACATCGTTATACCTAGAGGTTCATACCAACAGACGATAGGATTTTCCGACAATCATACCGATGAATCATACTATCAAGCTGGGGGTGTGAACAAAACTCAAGAGAAGATTTTCCGAGAAATGAGCTCTCATTATTCCTGTGCACGACTCATTAGAGCAACACTATCAAAATGTGGCTGTTTCAAATGATGAGTCATCCCGCAAAGAACCTCGGTATTCCCGAAACTTTTCACCAAAATGTCGGAGTCCAAATCGAGACATTTCCACAAGAGAAGATCAGGTGTCCAAGATTACGAATTCCCTGAAGTCACCATCAACATGGCTGATAAAGGAAAATCTAAGCAATATTCAAATGAATTGAATCCTGACTTTTTCCTAGGAAGAATGGTCAAGAGAATGCATGAAGGAATACCATCAGAGGATGAACTCTCGGACACTTGTTCTGCAATCGCTTCGGATGATACAATATCTAGTACGGGACAAATCAGAGAAGTGTTCACAATCACTGCTGATCAGTTCACTCAAATACTTCAGGAAGCTCTAGTCAAACAGCGTGAAGAAATTAGAGCTGAAATGAAGACAGAGATGAAGTTGGCTATCCAACAAATGAGAGAACTGTTAGCTCAACGGCCTCAAACTCATGAGTCCAGCCAACGAGCTGAATCCAGCCGCCACGCTCAGAATGTCATAGATGATAGTGATCCAGAAGTGGATGAAGTCATTATGGCTGATACACCTCCCAATAGCAATAACGCTGTGGGTGGTTTAGCAGATTTTCCCAGCAATGACATTGGGGGTGGTTCAATGGCGCCTCTTACAGGGGGTGGTCCAACTCATTCTCCTCAATGTCCTTCGAATGAAGATGTAGATGATGATGAGAGAATGAAGGAGCTTGAAAACAAAGTCAATACTTTGATGACGGCTCAAGAGGTGAAGAAGACGGGTATTCCATGTCCATATCCAAGAGAATGAGATTTAATACCATACCCGACAAAATTCAATTTGATTAACTTCACACCATTTGAAGAAAAGAGCTCACCTATTCAGCACTTGATTTATTTCAAGTCTCATTTGGGCATGATATCTGAAAACGAGGCTTTAATGGTCTGGTCATTCGTTGGCACCATTCGTGGACCCGTCTTCGATTGGTATCGACACCTCAAACCTGGGAGTATCAACTGCTGGGATGACATGGAAAGTTTGTTCCTCGGTAATTTCTTCGATGATGACACCGAAGTGTTAATCGGAACCCTTCTGGATGAGAAACAAAAAGACGGAGAGTCGGTTGATAATTTTATCAAACGCTTCCGTAACAAGACAATGAATTGCAGAGATCCTGTCACAGAGGAGTTCATTCTGCAGACATGCCATAATAATTTTTCCATCGATGTCCTGGAAGCCTTGGGGGTTATTCCTTCAACCACTTGGAAAGAATTAAAACTTCGTGGCGAACAAGCTGAATACTTTCTTAAAAGAAAGAAAGCTGAGAGAAGCCAACCGACGATATCCACAATCGCTGTGAACGCAACTCTCGATCCGAAGTTCCAAAAGGAGTATTCCTTCGAAGATGATGAAGCTCCAGCCATCTTGAAATACCTCCTCGCTAACGACAAGATTGAGCTGCCGCCTATTAAAGATCAAAAAGGTGCTAAGAGGATTATGGATCCAAACTACTGTGCATACCACAGAAGGGTTCTTCATCCCACCAAGATTTACTTCGGACTAAAAAAATAAAATCCAAGCTTTAATTGACTCCGGCGTCATAACGGCAAAACAAGCCAAATGAGGACGCATGACTACTCCATCGGATGCACGAATATAAACTGCTTTTCCATATGACTCCAAAGAGTATACGAGTATAAACTGTTTCTCCATCAACTCCAAAAGGTATACGAGTATAAACTGTTCCCCCTGACTCCGAAAAGTATACGAGTATAAACTGCTTCCTCATGTAACTCCAAAAGGTATACGAGTATAAACTATTTCCCGAACCTCCGACCGATATAAGAGGTTAAAAAATTGCTTCCAAATGTGATTAGACTCAAGTTCACCTAAAAGCTGGGGGTGGATACGAGATTATCATAGCTGAGTACGAAGTCAGGAACCAAGACCTGATTCTATATCAAGAACAACAACATTGCTTACAAATGAGGAGTTCCTGAAAAAGTACTATCCCTAGTACATTCAGGATAACCTATTTAACGGGAAGTTCCTGGAGAATACTATATATGGTATCCTTAAGGATAACCCAAAACTAATTGATTATTCAAGGTGAAAACCAATCATCTGAATAATCCACTCTTAATCATGATAAAAAATGATTAAAAACCTCCGTCTGTGGCTGTTTAATCATGTACAAAATGATTAAAACCTTCCCACTGTGATTTTCAGAGCACTCTTTCATCGAGATGAGATTCAATGACTTCATCAAGTCAATCTTCCCTCACAAAACTCTGAAATCCTTCAATGATAAAGCATGTCACATTTGCTTTTCCTTCATCCGATTCTTGGTTAGTTTCAATCATTGGGATCAATTTCGCCAACTCCTACTGTGACTTTCCAAGCACTCTTTCGTTGAGACGAGATTCAATGACCTCATTGGGTTAGTCTTTCCTCACGAAACTCCTACGGTCTAATTGCGAAGAGCTTGATAATTCACAGTCCTCTACCATAAAATCCCTCACCGATCAAATCAAATGACGGTGAGTCTACCAAAATACTTCGTGGCTAAATCCACCCAAACTCCCATTGTGTCCAAACCTTTAACACTCCCACTGTTGGGCTCTGACACAACATTCAAAATTCTAATTCATGACAATTGGCAAAACTCATTTGGTCAAACCTTTAAACAGTTAGGACCAAAACCAAAATCCTCTCTCGATTCGTTCCATGAACGAGAGGTCCACAAATTGAATGATCAAACCGTTAAACAGTTAGGATCATCTCGTCTCAAATTCTCTTTTGGTCAAACCTTTAAACAGTTAGGACCAAAGCCAAAATCCCCTCTTGATTCGTTCCATGAACGAAAGGTCCACAAATCGAACGATCAAACCTTTAAGCAGTTAGGATCGTCTCAAATTCCCTCTTGGTCAAACCTTTAAACAGTTAGGACCAAAGCCAAAATCCCCTCTCGATTCGTTCCATGAATGAGAGGTCCACAAATTGAATGATCAAACCTTTAAACAGTTAGGATCGTCTCGTCTCAAATTCCCTTTTGGTCAAACCTTTAAACAATTAGGACCAAAACCAAAATCCCCTCTCGATTCCTTCCATGGATGAGAGGTCCACAAATTGAATGATCAAACATTTAAACAGTCAGGACCGTCACAAAACTCCCACTTGGTCAAACCTTACTACAGTTAGGACCTCAACCAAAATCTCCTTTCGATTCAAATTGCGAATGAAATGTCTACTTTTGAATTGGATAATCAAACCTTATGACAGTTAGGATTATTCAAACCAATCCAAATTCTCTAAGTGGAGATCCCACTTTGAGTTTCCTTTACACCAGGAGATAGAATATAAAATTCTTCCTCTCCAGGATCGGGTTCATCTCTACCAACAAAAAAGAGACCAGTAGATAGAATATAAAATTCTTTCTCTCCGATTCTGGGTTCATCTCTACCAACAAAAAAGAGATCAGGAGATAGAATATAAAATTCTTCCTCTCCGGTTTTGGGTTCATCTCTACTAACAAACAAGAGATCGGGAGATAGAATATAAAATTCTTCCTCTCGTCATCGGGTTCATCTCTACCAACAAAAAAGAGACCTAAATACTCCAATAGGTACACGAGTCTAAACTGTTTCCCTAATCTCAACAGGAAGTTTCTGAAGAATATCACTCAGAATATTCTTAAGAATAACCTGAATACTCCAAATAGGTACAAGAGTCTAAACTGTTTCCCTACCCTCAACAGGAAGTTTCTGGAGAATATCACTTAAAATATTCTTAAGAATAACCTGGCTACCCCCAAACGGATATACGAGGTTAAACTATTGTGTTCTTATGAAGACTGATTTCACAAATACAAGTTCCAGCTTCAATTCAAGATCTCAACAACGGTCAAGCAATAAACACGATGCCGGAAGAATCTTAGCTATTCTACAAAGCACTGAATAGATTGAGAGACAAAGAAATCAAAAGTTGAAGCCATCTACGGGTTCCTCTACACGATCTACTCAACCAAGCATTGAAGGGATCGTAAGTAAGACCTATCTTATCCAAAGTATCCTGGAACTCCTCTATAAAAGAATGAGTCTGGAATACTTTGGAGGGGGTATCTGTAGGCGTCAAAAAATGCTGAAAGATATCCAAACATAGCTCAAGGGGAAATCATCAAAAGAACACAAGTATGGACTGTCTCGCAGGCGAGACAGACTTTACTGTCTCGCATGCGAGACAGTCTTTACTGTCTCGCCAACGCGAGACAGTCTTTGCTGTCTCACCGTGCGAGACAGTCTTCACTGTCTCGCCGTGCGAGATAGTATTTACTGTCTCGCACGCGAGACAGCTCTCAGAAGGCTCAGAAACTGCTTTGTATAACCACCGACACGTGGCCACCAACTGTTCAAGAACGTGGGAAACGTCGTGGGCGAGAATCATGTGAATAACTGCCAGAATAACGAAGTTTGAAACGTGGGAAGACAGTTACAGCAAAAACTGCCAGGAATATTGATAGTATTTACTGTCTCGCTGGGAGAGAAAGCAAATTTACTGTCTCGCTGGGCAAGACAGCAAACATGTCTCGGCCAACGAGACAACAAACACTGTCTCGCCCGCCGAGACAACAAATGTTGTCTCGCGAGCACTATTCATACATGGGCTATAAATACCCCCGAGTTGATTTCTTTGAGGGGGCGGATTATTTTTTAGCACTTTGGAGCAGACTGAGCAGAGTTCCAGAGCTTCTGGCCATTCCTTGACATTCGAGCTTTGACTTGAGTTCAAGAAGAACAACTATCTTACTTTGATAAGATATCATTTCAAATTCTCGCTTCAATAAACGAAGGAAGAATCATTAAGCCAGACCCCTCACGATTCAATCAGGATCTGTGATTCGGTGGTCCACAGGCTAAAGCGTCCCCGGCACAGGCAAAGAACCCACGCAAGCAGCGATCCAAACAACGATCCTGCGTTTGTTTTTAAAAGTTGTAATTTTCATTTTGTTGTGTAAAAGAAGTCTTATAAAAAGGCTATCTCTTTCGAATTTATTGTAATCGACCGAAGATAATGAATTCCACGACAAGAACAACTTTTGACGAAAACACAGACCAAATCATCCTTTCCTACAACTCTAAAACCCATCGGTTGTGACATATAAATCTCATGTTCTAAATCTCCATGTAGAAAGGCTATTTTTACATCCATCTGGATCAAATCCAAATCCAGTTGTGCCAACAATACCAATAGTATCCTTATTGATGAATGTTTTACCACCGGTGAGAATACTTCATTATAATCTATGCCCTCAAGTTGGGCATACCCTTTGGCAACCAATCTTGCTTTGTATCGAATGTCCTTATTAGAAGATCCTTCTTTTTTTTGCATACACCCACTTGTATCCAATAGCCTTCTTACCATTTGGTAGCTTTGCAAGTTCCCAAGTGTCGTTCTTCTGAAGAGAGTGTATCTCTTCCTCTATTGCTTCCCTCTACCTGATTGAATCAGAGCTTGACTCTGCTTCCTTATATGTAAAAAAAAGCAAATCATCAACGACCTCAGCTGATAAATTATATGCAACCATCATGTCATCATATCTAGTTGGCCGACGAATAACCCTTCTTGGTCGATTAGCTGTAATGGACTCCTGAACATGACCCTATTCCTGAGCCCCAATATCCCCTGTATCCTGCATCTGCTCATCTGTCAAATCATCTCCTCCCAGTATCACCTCTGTAGGAGCCTCAATGGATACACTGCTATCTGGAGTCTATGGAGTCACATCATCCTCCACCTGCTGTGATATCCCACTAGTCTGACCTTCCTCCACTTGATGATGGATATGAGGCCTCATCATGTGAGTCTTATCAAAAGTGACATCTCTGCTAATGATTATCTTCTTATCTTCTGGATCCTATAACTTGAAGCATTTAACTCCTTCTCTAAAGCCCACGAAGACTACTTTTCTAGCTCTCGGATTCAATTTCCCATCATTCACATGATAGTCAATTGGACACCCAATTATCCGAAGCAACTCATAATCACTAGACACTCAACTAGACCATTTTTCCATAGGAGTCTTTTCTATGTATCATAGTGCACGACAACCTATTCACGAGATGGTTCGCATAAACTAAAGCTTTGGCTAAAAAGGATCTTGCTAATCCACTCTGTGAGAGCATACATCGCACCTTCTCCAGCAAGGTATGGTTCAATCTCTTAGCCATCCAGTTCTGTTGTGGTGTCTCTCGAACTGTGAAGTATCACCTAATGCCGTGGTCCTGACAAAATTATAAAAATGGATCACTCTTATACTCTCCACCATTATCTGAATGAAGAGTCTTCACCTTTCTACCTGTTTGCAACTCTACTTTCTTCTTCTACTCCACAAAAATATCCAGGACCTTATGTTTATACTTTATTCTATATACCCAATTTCTTCTAGAATAGTCATCAATAAAAGTGACAAAATAATTGGCCCCACCAAGTGATGTGTGCTTGAAAGAGCCCTAAATATCTGTGTGAATATAATCCAATATACATTGGGTGTTGTGAATAACGGTGCCGAACTTCACTCTAGTCTTCTTCCCAAGTACACAATACTCACACAGCTCCATCTTGCAGGTTTTTGTACCTTTCGATAGTCACTGTTTCGGCAATCTCTGTAGGGACTTATCACCAATGTGTCCTAAACCCATGTGCCATAAGCTGGTAGTTTCCTCTTTTATAGTGATAGAAGCTGCCAGACCCCCTGTAATTGTCTTACCCTTCAAGTAGTAAAGATTATTTTCTGTGACACCTCTCATCACCACTATGGAGCCTTTTGTGACCTTCAGAGTTACATTTTCTAAGGTCACCCGATAACCTGCTACCTCTAAAGTTCTAAGTGAAATGATATTCCTTGCCAACTGCGGAACAAATCTCACTTCCTTCAACTCCCTAGTCACCCCGTCACACATTCTGAGTTGAATTGTTCCAATACAACCAATGGGGCATACATGATCATTTCCCATTAACATGACATCCCCTATTTCTAACTCCTCAAAGCTGGAGAACCAATCACTCTTAGAGCAAATATGATATGTAGCACCCGAATCTGACATCCACTCTGTGGAGTTCGCATAACAAACCGATGATAATGCTGGGCATGAGTAGCCTAAAGAATTTTAACCAGAATTGTCACCACTAACTTTAGCAACATTCACCTCTGAAGTCTGTCCGACTTTCCCCTTATTCTTCCCGGCTCTATCTCCCAACTTTGGACATTCATTCTTCCAATGTCCATCTTCTTTGTAAAAAGCACATTGATTCCTACCAACACTTTTTTATGGTCACCTCTATGCTTCAATTTGAGCGATTAAACTAACGACGGTTTGGACTATAACCTCTCATTGCCAATGCATCTCCCAATGCCTTCTCAGAGGGTTCACTATATCTCTTCATTAACTCATAATTCACTAATGCTGAGGTTACTTCCTTATAGCTGACAGTTGTTCTATCATTGATCGTCGTAAGGACAAAGGTACCAAAATCATCCTCTAGCAATAAACATAGCAACAACATCGCTTTATCTTCATCCTCTATCATGATGTCCATATTGGCCATATCCGATAGCAATTTTGTGAAGTGATTGATATATTCTCTAATGGAAACCCCCTTCTTCATTTCAAATTGATAAAATATTTTCTTCAAATAAAGTTGATTCTCAATTCTCTTCGTCAAATAATTCTCATTGAGTGTTTCCCACAATCGCTACACCAATGTTTCATTCATCACATCATAAATCAAGCTCGGCGTCACACATGATCAAATAACCCTACATGCTCTACTATTCATTTTCTTCTAAACCTTATCCTCCATATCCTCGGGTTTCTCTTGTAATTCAAGAGTCTCCTCCAAATTTTGAGTATCTAATGCATCCATCACTTGACACCTCTACAAACCAAAATTTATCTTACCATCAAATTTTTGAACATTAATTTTTGTATTATTAATGCTCAACCCTTGTATCATCTTCGACAAAGACGATCCCGATATACTTGCTTCGGTCATCTTGACAATCCAATCTCATCAAATGAAAATCCAAGCCCTAGCTTTCTTCTCCAAATCGAACTCCAAGCCAAACTCGGAGCTCTGATACAACTTGTTGTGCGTAGTAGAACCGGAGAATCACACAACCGCAAACGAGATTAGAGAACAAACGGCAACCAAAACAAGTACCACAAATGCAAGACAATAAATTTATGTGGTTCGACAAACTTGCCTACGTCCATGGGAGCAGCACAAATAATTTCTTATTTAATCACAATAAATTACAAATTTACAAAGAGAAGATCTCAAACTTGAGATCTCTCAAAATAACAATAGTGTTTTTAAACTTAAAACAATGCTTAATATCTCCTCAAATCTTTCCTCTTAATTACTGCCCCTTTAATTTTAGCCCACTCTTTAATTCCCTCAAAGCGGAGCTCAAAATTACAGAGAGAAATAAAACGCCGCCACTGGAAGAGACCCAAAGCGCTGCTCATTTTTCTCCACTCGAACAAGATTTCCCTTTTATATGGAAACCCTAGGGCACGCGTGTGCTCCAGCTGGCTTCCACTACAAAGCCATCAGGTGAGCTCATCCTCGCCTCCGACAGGCGAGCCCAAAGAGTCATCAGGCAAGCTGTGATCTCCTTGAATAGGCGAGATCCATGTCGTGACTCCAGTAGGCGAGGCCCCTCCTCACCTCTCTATGCGTAGGCGAGCTTCCTCGCCCTCGCCTCGCTAGAAAGTGAGCTTCCTCGCCGTTGATCTTCAGGCGAGCTCCTCCTTTGAATCGAGGTCAATTCTCTTCAGGTTCATGAAACAAAGCCTAAACACCAAGAAAATCCAAGCAAATAGACAAAAACCCAAATAATTAGGAAGCTAGAAAACTAGCCATTAGTGTGCAAGAGACACATTTTTGGTCGACCAGTAGACTTGTGTCGGTCGACCGATGGGTGTCTATCGGTCGACCGATACAAGTGTGTCGATCGACTTAAAGATTTTGACAACTAAAATGCTAAAAAACTCTTTCTGATCGATCGACCGGTGTAACATGTTCGGTCGACTGAAGATTGATAAAACAAATACTCAAGTTATTTAGAAATCTGACTTTTTAAATTTAATTAAAAAAGACGAAATGATTTCAAAAATAGTAAAATTTTGGGAAAAGTTTATAAACATGAAAATAAACATGTCAACGAAGAAACTTTTGAAAATACAATTTTCATTTGTAAAAACTCGCTATTTTACAAAACTGTTAAAAATACGAGTTTGTAAATACTTGATTTGACATAATAAAAGTATACAAGTTTGAAAACGATTTTGTATGGATTAATGGACTTAATAAAAGGTATAAAACATTTGTTTGTTAAGATAATAACCTAAAAATTCGATATTTTCATAAAAGCGTGTACGTGTATAAATTGAGCTTGTAAGTATAATGCACAAAGTGTAAACCTAAACTATTTTACCCCACCTAATGATCTTCGTTTGGGCTCGATCTTAGTGACGGATGAAGTGATTGAAGAATCTTGGTATTAGTTGCGATAGATTCATTACAGAATTATTCAAGCTCCACGAATATCATCGTTATGCTCAAATATGTCCTGAATGCATATAATATAAAAACACAAACACTAAAAACAAGTTTAGAAATTGTTTGTTAATCATCAAAACAAGATTAGAGAAGTAGGCTCACACATATGAGTCCTAACAGGAACTCCCGTCATCAATGATAAGCCCACTCATTAAACAACAAAACCCTACCTCTCACCTCATTCTATCTATTTTGCGGCCAGCCCAAAAAAACCTATACATGCCTATGAACTGCCTGATCACATTGCATTGCTACCTTCATCGCCCATAGTTGTCACTGCTCTCTATGATCTAGGGTTTTGCCTCACCGCTCGCCTCTTCCTCACTAAGGCCTAGGGTTTCTCCTTACATCTCAATGCCGCCTTTGCCGCTCCATATCGCTGACTTTGCCGCCTATAGTGGTCGTCGCTCTATAAGATCTATGGTTTTGCTTTACTGCTCGTGTCCTCCTCGTTGAGATCTAAGGTTTTCCCTTGACGCTCATGGCCACGGCCTCCTCCTCCACTGTCTCTAGAAAATTTTTAAATTTTTATGAATTTACCATTTTGCAACTATTCTTCTCCCTTAATTCACTAATTATTTTCTTTTTTGGGGATTTGATTACCTAAATTATAGTCTTAGCTCTCTACCGCCACCACCCTTAACTCTGACCACAGTTGAGATCCTTCTCCTCCTTGAAAAAAGGTATTAGTCTCCACTTTTCTCCATTTTTTAGTTTTTTTATTATTACATAAATTAATGATATTGTTTTTTTATAATCATGCAAATTGTAGTTATTTAAACTTAAATGCCCTTATTTTAACCCTAATTTCACAAAACCCTAATACTAACATAACCCTAAACTTAATATTGTAATAATCCAACAATAACCAATATTATCCATACTAGGACTAGTGTCCTAATAATACTAACTTTAATACTACCCTAATGCTAATTACCTTTAGTGGGATATCTAACACAATAATGTGTTATGTATCTATTTTAGGTGAATAAAAAAATAGTTAATATTACTTGTAGATCCCCATCCATTAATTACTATCAATTTTTGGACTTATAACATAAAATAGACCACTCAATTTTGGGCATGGAGTTAAGTTTTATACCTATAAGGATGGTTTTACTTTATATTATAAGTAGAAATAATTGACATGTATCTATTGGATCTATCCAGTTCGGATAGGTTAGGAATATAGTAGTGTGTACATCAAACTTTGATACTTTGTGTATTTTTATTTCTAAAAATTTTAAGCCCACTTACTCTTTATTCTTTATGTATAGTAAGCGCATATTGTTTTGCATTTTTGTCTACTACGTAGCGATTTTAGATTATCACCAATATGTATAATAATTATTACATAGTGTACTTGGACAATAGCTAGTAGGTGTTGCCGAAATTTTCTAGACATAAAAGTGCAAAGTATTTAAAGTTAGATGTACGCACTACTAAATTCTTAATGGGATAGAAGTATTTCTATGATAGCCAATAGAGTTTTAAACCAACCTAGTGTTTGTTCAAATTAAGACAATGAAGATTATCAAATAGTGTTTCAACCAAGCTACCATGACAAGGAAGTTTATAAAAAGAGTAATTTCACCTATCTAGTATTTGTTCAAATGAGTAATTTCACCTACCTAGTATTTGTTTAAATCAACTACAATGAAGACTGTCAAATTTTAGATGATTTATGAGATATTCAAATAATTAATAATTGTACCTAACATATAGATGAAAGAAGTTCCTGACAAGTCGTGGATTGATATTCCTATTATGAAAAGAAGAGTGAGAAGTGACACTCGATATCAAGACTGATGAGAAGCCTTCCTTGAGTATGTGTATATGAATTCAATGTAGAGAACAATTTGCTGTGTTATTCAAGAAATATGGATTTGGTGGATAGAGTTGCTACAAAAAACACTTAAAAAGATGGGGATTTGATAAAATTATTAATATTAGAAATTTCATAGGGAAGGCTAAAATATTGAACCAGCTGATGGAAATATAGACTTGAGGATGAATGCTACAGGGGCAATGTTCAGTGATATTATGACAGTTACAAAAGTTGCCAAAGTTGTAGAAGTATCAGAGGTTATCAAAGTTGCTAAAGATGTAGAAGGTGTCGAAAATGCTAAAGATGTGCATGTTACCAGGGCTTTTAAAGTTTAATGAAGTTATTAAAAAATGACAAGAAGGATTTGTACAATAGCTACACCGAGTGCAGTAGATTGCTATTTATTTAGCAGAATGGTAGATAAATATCTTCAAATACTTCTTAATTTACTATGCAAAGTAATTCCGGACGGAGAGAATAGCATACCAAAAAATTGTTACAATACAAATAAGATTGTTAGCGCTTTGAGTTTAGATTATAATAAGATTAATGCATGTCTGAATGATTGTATCCTGCATTATAAGGATATAAAAAATTTTTAGGAATGCCCAAAGTGTGGAGCGTCTCGTTGGGGAAAGCATATGCACGCTTTAACAAAGGTAAGTAGTAGAAGAAAATTTTAGTGAAGGTGCTTTGATATTTTCCCTTAGTGCATAGGTTATAACGGTTGTACATGACCAAAGACATAGCTAAAGATATACAGTGGCATAAGGAATGACGTGTAGATGATGGTAAACTCAAAGATCCGATAGATGCATAGGCATGGGAGCATGTAGATTAATCTTTTCCTTTGTTTGTCATTAAGTGTAGAAATGTCAGAGTCAATCTATTTAGTGATGGAGTCAACTCGTTTGGCATTATGAGTTTGGGTTAGTCTACTTAGCCAATTGTGTTAATGTTTATAATTAGCCACCTGGGCTTTGTATGAAGTAACCATATATGATCCTTTTATTACTAATACTAGACAAACACTCACTCAATAGCTACACATATGCATCCACGAAGTCGTTAATTGATGAGTTAAAACATCCGTGGGATGATGGTGTACAAACATATGATGCATTTTTCTATGAGTCTTTAAATCTCTATGCTATTCTTATATGGAGATTAATAATTTTTTAGCTTATGCTAATCTCTTCGGTCGATTTATTAAAGGAACATACACTTGTCTTTTATGTGGTCAACACTTCAAAGTATTTCATTGATAGCACAACTGAAAGATATATTATTGGTTTAACAGAATACGGTTATGGAAAGAAAATAGATATAGGGAAAAAATGGGCGAAAAAGTTTGATGGCCAAGAAAAGAAAAGATGGAAGTTGTATATAATGATCGGAGATGAGATTGTGAAATTGTTTGAGAGATGTCCCAAATTCAAGTTCGGAAAGATCTAATATACATAAGAGGATATTCTCGCTCTGAGATGCATTTCCATCATGTAGAGGGCACCGAAACGAAAGAGAGAAATGGTAGAGTTTGGACGACACTAAAGCTAAGGAATTGCTGACAAGTTTAACAAAATTTAGTATATTCTTTCAGCTCCTTTACTGGCAAAATTTCAAAATCTAATATAACTTAGATGTAATGTATATTAAAAGAATATATGTGACAACTTATTGTCCACACTCCTAAAAGATGGTAAGAAATCAAAGAACAATTTATGGATTTGGTGAGACTAGAATGTATTGAACATCCAACATGATCTGCAAGCATGAGAATGAAAATACCCTAGAGGGAAGGGGAGGGGGGTGTAAGTACCCTAGAGGGGGGAGGGGGTGAATAGGGTTATTGCTAATCTTATTAGATATTAATACCAATTAAAATTAGTTAACAAATATATCCTAACAGAGGTGATATGCAATAAGATATATGCAATGATATATATGTAAATGGGAAAATAAACAAGAAACAATATAAACAAATAGCAATCCAAACACAATAGTATAATCACAGAGTTCGGACCTTCCGTCTTACGTCTCCGCTCCCTACTCCCGGGGAGAACTCCACTAACGACACTCCTGGTTCGAAAGCCGAAATTTCTCTACACACTCGGTTTTCTAGCTTACCGAAAACTCTACAAATCTCTCACAATGTACATACACAAACTACAACCTCAAGTGTTGGTCCTCACGTATCACCTCTCTCAAGTGCTCGGCTTTACTATATCTCTCTAGGCTTTATTACCGACGCCACTCCTCTTGGTATTGACTACGTCCTCACCACACACTCCTCTTGGTGTAAATGTGTTTACAAGATGAACTCTCACAAAGAAGGCTCAAATACAAGATTTATTCTCTAACAATGAATGAGAACACTATGAAGCTCACTCTCACTAAATCACTCACCACAACCCAACAATATATTGTATGAATAATATTAAAGCTCAATTGAGGTGTGAGTGATAAATGAGAACAATAAAATTCTAACTCAAATAAAACTAGCTAAGATATAAATATAAAAATCAAAAGATAAATAAGCTAGATAAAAGAGTTAGAAATCTTCTCTATAAACACAAGGAGTTGTAGATAGATGATGAGGATGAATTCCTCAGTTGAAATCAAAAGCTTCATCCTTGCGAAAAACTCCTCTTTTTGAAACAAACTTAAAACAATGCTTAAACACAAACTAAACTCTTTCAAAACTTGATTAAAACAATTTTCTTAATAGTTCAGAAGTGAAATGGTACAGGGTACATGTAGGATGAAGAAACAAAGCTCAAAACCAAAGTGAAATCCAGCAAAATGACAAAAAACAAAAACTGGAAAAATAGCCGTTACAGGCCATCAGTCAACTGACGAGAAGCATCAGTCGACTGATGAGCTGAATGTTGTATATGATATCCAGCTCATCAGTTGACAGATGATCATTTCAGTCGACTAACGATCTCATCAATCGACTGGTCAGTCGATCGAAACAGAACAGAGAGAAAAATGATGATTTCAGACACTTTCATCAGTCGACACATCGGTCGACTGACTTTATCAGTCGAGTGGTCAGTCAACTGATAACATGTTATCAGCCTGAATCGATTTTGAAATTGAGTTTCAAGGCTCTGTAAAAAATAGTAAATAAATACCAAAAAATTTGAAACTTTGTAAACAGTTTATAAACATTTTGACAAACTTATTTGAAAAGGAATTTTGTGAAAAGGTCCTCATATTTGTGAAACTCAACGTTTATCAAAAATATACATAATACATGTTTTTGATCTTGAAAACGAAGTTTGACATGTAAGAACATGTGGAAACTTTATGAAATATTTTTATAAACGTTATAAAACATGAATGTGATGTAAACAAGATTAATAAACTAATATTGCATTGTTTTCTCAAATAAGCTCATTTTGTAATAAAAACAAAATTGTGTGTGTGTGTGTATATATATATATATATATATATATATATATAT
>BQKN01001106.1:232791-246316 GCA_022839385.1 Asparagus kiusianus | reverse complement strand
GCTACAAAAACAACTAATATACCAATGCTAGATGGATCTTCAATATGCTCATCTTGGTTGTGGATGAAGCTTGATCTTGAATATGACTTGATGTGCAATAGCTTCATTCTACTATTCCGCCAACATCCATTTGATGTGATCGTGTAGGCTCAATCCATCCAACCTCCAACTTGGATATTTGTGTAGATTACCTAACAAAACAAATGCAAACACTCAACACACATTGTTAGGAATTGTTTGTGATCATCAAAACAAGATTAGAAGATATAAACTCATAACATGAGACCTAACAGGGGGTGGGGGGTGGGGGTGGGGGTGAATAGGGTTATTGCTAATCTTATTAGATATTAATACCGATTAAAATTAATTAACAGATATATCCTAACAATGATGATATTCAATAAGATATATGCAAGGATATATATGCATAGTGGAAAATAAACAAGACACATTATAAACAAATAGTGGACACAAAGAGCAATTAAAACACAATAATATGATCACGGAGTTCGGACCTTCCATCCTACGTCTTCACTCCCCACTCCCGGGGAGAACTACACTATCACAACCGGGTTTTCTACGCTCACCCGAACAACGTTTACACCTCACAATTTGGTTTTCTAGTTCACTGAAAACTTTACAACACACACAATTATAATCATACTCTACACCTTCTAAGTGTTGGTCTCTAGCCCGTGTTTCTCTTAAGTGCTCGGAATTGTGACCTACCTCTAGGCATTACTACCAACGGCACTCCTCTTGGGACAACCCCGTCTCTCACCACACGCTTCTCTCGATGTACAAGTGTGATACAATATGTAACTCACAATTATGCTCAACAATAATAAAATATTCTCTACAATAGGTGAGAACTCAATGTAAGCTCAATCTCATAAATCACAATCCCACAACCCAATATATAATGTATGAAATCCTACAAGCTCAAATAGGGTGTGTGTGATAAAATGAGTATAAATAAAATTTAACTCAATTAGCAAACTAGCAATAATAAGAATATGAAAATCAATAATAGAATTGCTAAAGAAATGAGTTAGATAAACTTCTTTATAAACACAAACAGATTGAATAAGATTGAGGAGGAATTCCTCAATTGAAAATGCAAGCCTCCTCTTAATAACCTCAAACTTAGAAACTTAAACAAACTTTAAAACACTTTAAACTCCTCTTTAAAACCCTCTTCAAAAACTTAATTCTGATGAGAACAATAAGGGTTTATATAGGAAGAAAAACCAAGTAAAACCATCAAAAATAATAAAATAACAAAGGCTGGAAATAAAGCCGTTACAGGCCATCAGTCCACTGACGGGTTTCATCAGTCGAATGATGAGCTGACCGTTGTAGGTATTTTTCAGCTCATCAATCGACTGACTACCTTTATCAGTCGACTGGTCAGTCAACCAAAATAAAACAAAAACTTTTGGTAACTGCATGCACTTTCATCAATTGACTGATGGGTCGACTGATTTCATCAGTCGACTGACCAGTCGATTGATAACAAGTGTACAGCCTGTTTAAAGCAGAAACCTAATTTTTAAGCTGCCTTTAAAAATAGTAAACAAATTCTAAAAATTCTAAAACTTTGGGAAATGATTGTAGACATGATAATACACATGCTATAAAAACTGGTTTTTAAAAGCATCTCCTAAAAGTGAAATATCATCATTTTGCAAAATCACATAAGTATGAACATGTTAAAAACTTATTTTTGACAAAATGACTTAAACAAAACTTTGAAATACTTTATAATGGATTTAGAGACTTATACAAGATATGAAAATAGTGTAAATAAGTCTTCAATCCATAAGCGTAATATTTTGCAGATTCAAAATAATATGAAGCACATAAATGTGAAAATGAAGATATATATATTGCTTCATATCTATATAGCTAAACCAAAATAAACTATCCACATAGAAAATAAATAAGTATTATATATCTATTTGTTTGCAAAAACTTTTATGGATAAAACACATAAACCATTAAATTATGTGTGTATAATATTAAGCTTATAGAATTAACACACATTACATAAACCTTAAACTAATTTACTCAAGCTTCATTGTAGCTTGTCTTGGTAAACATAGAAGAAGCTTGAACTTGGATCTTGACTAGTATGCATAGGCTTCATTCACTATTTCCTTCCATCCTCCAATGGATATGATCGTGAAAGCTCTAGTCCATCCATCCTCCAGCATATTGTTTGTCTAAAATACCTAATAAGAAAACATAAATACTAGACAAACAATATTAGCAATTATTTGTAATAACTAAAACAAAATTACAAGATGTAGGCTCATAACATGAGACCTAACAGAGAAGTCATTGATGAAAAATTTGAGTTGCCTTCATGTCATATTACGATGTCAAATATTAAGATGTAGAGATTTTGTGAGGTCCTAAATTTAGTGAAGTTGACGGATGGTTACTGCTTTAATACTTTAAATAATGTCCATGTGAAAGAGTAAATTTTTTTGGGACTTAAGACTTATGATTATCATATCATTCTTCACCAAATGTTTCCGGTGGCACTTAGTAACAACATGACCGATGATGAAGTAGCAAAGATTATAAATGAATTTTATGATTTTGTTAAAAAGTTATGCTCCAAGGTTATCGATGTTGATAGTTTTAAGGCACTTAAAGGAAAATGAATGTGATCCTGTGAAAAATGGATATATTCCTCCCTCCATCATCTTTTACGATCATAGAATGTCATACACATCATCTTGTAGATGAGGTACAAGATGAGGTAATACTCGGAGGACCAGTTAACTATAACTGAATGTATCCCATGAAGAGGTTAGTTAAAAATAAATTTAACATTTACATAACATGTATTGCTTTATACTTAAAACTCATAGATATTAATGTTTTCTTTAGATGTTTGGGTTTCTTAAAATGCATAATGTGCAATCAGGCTCATGCAGAAGGTTCAATTAGTGACTACTACATGGTAAATGAGTGTATGATATTTGTCTCTTGGTAAATGTTGAGGTGTACATACAAAAAAATACAGAAATTAGTAATAGAGATGAAACCTTCCATGAAAGTACCAATATGAATAAAGAATATTCTAGATTAGACTTAAAATAGGTTCAAGAATTCATATTGCACAACCTAAAAATCTTTAAAGAATACCAAAAGTAATTTAACATAACATTAATAAAGATATTTTCTTAATTTAATTGATTATTGATCCCCAATGTCGTATCAACAGTCGATGTTTGGAGGAGCTATAGTTAGAAATAATTAGCACATCAGCATAGAATCAAATTGCAAAAACACATGAAAATATTTTATCAAATGAGTGATAAATCAAGTAAGTTACATGTATTTTATTTTTAATTAATTCTAGGAAAAAGTTTGAATCACTTGTTCATGATTGTTTGTCATTATGTTCAATATTAGCTAGAAAGACGGTTCATTAATATCAAAAGAGATAATAATTCACACATAGGGCCCGTACTATATAGTTAAACAATATAGTGGATATCTATAAATGAGTTTTTATTTCAACTGTTAGGGACTAAAGAGGAGAGAGAAATCCAAAATAGTGGGATCATGGCTGCCCACTCTCAGAAATGTAGTTCAAGCTCGACAGACCAGAATCTAGTACTTGATAATATAATTTATAATGGATAACTAGAAGATATTCTCGAGATAATCTATTTGCATAGTACAAAAGACGAATGTAGATATGTGATGTTTAAGATTCGATAGTACCATTCTGAAGGAACAAGTGATGCATATGATTTTAATCTTATAAATCTAGATAAGGAGATATGCCCTAATTTAAAGTTTATATTTGCAAAGTAGGCTACGTAATACTTTTATATCAAAGATCGTAGGCAGCCAAAGGTTTGGTTGTATTGTATAAGAAGTTGAGAGCTTTTGTTCAACTTTTTCTAGATGAAAGCACAGAGGGTTCTGATGACCAAAATGAGCCAAAAGGAGAAGTTTTCTGATTACCCCTCCCTGTAAGATGTCTCATCTAATATGTATACTCTGTAAAATTAGTTTGACATCCATAATGTAGGAGATTGAATGTAACTTATTTGGTACTTATAGAATTTGAATGTAGTTATATCAAGTATTAATATATTTATCTTTAATTTTGTTAACGCAACTATAAACATTCACCAATTGTGCTTGCATGTGTTGAATAAAAATTTAAGTTATATAGATTTACAATTTTAGCTGCAGATGAGCAAAAGGATAAAGCATGTAGAGGAAGTTTCCCAAGATCGAGCAAGTTCTTAGCCACGTATAAGTATTAATTTGTTCAAATATACCATTTTTTGATATAATTATACATACATCATATTTACTATTTGTTTATTTATGTAGGCACATCCTCACGACTTTATTAGAGTTCATTATCTCTACTTGGATGCTCTCGTATTGAATGTGTTAATTTATTTAATTGAATTAATTCCCTTGGGAAATTTTTATTCATATCACATTTATTATTTTTGTTAGATTTGCGGGGACATACACACATACATGTCTTAAAGGTCCATCACATCATCGGGACTCATTGCCTGATCAATGTATTATTTTTCATATTTAAGTTCATCGATATTTTATATGCCTTATATATTTGTTTCATAGTTAATAATTTGTTTATTTTTGTAGAAAATATGTGTGATGAATCTGATAACGACGAGATCTATCATGAGACTATGTCAGGATCTTCTCAGTTGGAGATTGCATGTCACCGCCCATGGACTTCAATAGTAGTTCGCATTCCCTTACTCAAAAAAGTAAATGCATTGCAAAGAAAGTGCCAGAACAACTACAAAAGGAGGAGAGATGATGTTAGAAAGAAGGATGGTGCAATAAAGCAGAGGCTTGAAAATGCGAGAACAGATCAATTGATGGAACAGAGTAATAACATCTTTTAAATTATTGAGCTCTCATACTTATTTAATTATTTAAGTTAGTAACAAATTTATTTCTCTCTGCCTCTGTAGGGACAAAGGACTATGAGAAGCTAGGTCGGTATAAGAGTAAGCAAGGTACCAAAGTACCTCCTCATGTTTACCGAGGCATTTTTGAATGGAAGGACTACTTTCTGTTAGGGATTATGCTGTCAAATTTAATAATTTGATCGGCTGTTTAATCAGAGACTCAAGCTTCATCAACATTGCTCACAATTTTGAAGAATAAGAATGGAATGTTATAAAGAAAATCCGGGAAAGGCTCATGGTAATTATATATTACAAAGCTTCTTTCATTTACTATTCATTTGATTATTCTTATAGCGTATGTTTTCTCCACATATAATTTACATGATCGTTATTGTCTTGAGGATAACTAGAACTTTTGGAATTATATAATGCCTAAAATGAGCAAAATGATTCAGGAGTGGAGAAATAAATTCAAAAAAGTCATACTTTATAGATGTAACTGTTGATTGAAAGAGGATGTATGAGCTATCATTATCGATTGGGAGGGTGAGAAGAAGGAGAGTTATATTTTATTCATGATATTGCCATTGCAGATACTAAAAAAGTATTTTATTTTGAAGGGAAAATGTTTAGCAACATCGAAGAATCACAATTTAAAGAACTACGATTACTTTCTAAGAGCTATTCCCTACGTGTGGATCGAGCATAAGTATTTGAGTAAGAATGTGATATGATCAAATTATTAAAACT
This sequence comes from Asparagus kiusianus, assembly GCA_022839385.1. NCBI lineage: Eukaryota > Viridiplantae > Streptophyta > Magnoliopsida > Asparagales > Asparagaceae > Asparagus > Asparagus kiusianus. Next base: position 240,635 of record BQKN01001106.1, on the reverse strand, counting down.
TAACTCATAGTCACTAGTTTCATATATTGCTCGAATTAATTTAAAATTTGATATACCACAGAACACCTTAACTATGTCTACCCTTCTTGTTAGAGTAGCTAATATTCTAATCGAAGGCTACAATAAGGATAAAAATTAAATAACATTAATGATATGCATGTAAGTATAAGGTTAATTTCACATTTTTATAGACGTAATGATTTCTCATTTGAGTTACTAATTTATATGTTTTTTATTGCTATACGATATTCATGGAGCACTAAACGCTACACAAGATGTTGTGTTGTCCCATGCCCTCTAGTCTCAAGGCATAGAAAACACCACATTGGATCCTAACCGCATCACCAGAGAGAAGTAGATGGAAGACATTAATAGGGCTTACAATTCTAGATGAAACAAGAAAGAGTTGTGCTATTATCAAGCGCTGGAATCGGGTCATTCACAAGGTGTAGGACTAAGGCTAGTGACTGATCAGTGACCTCGTAGTGACCATGCGAGACATCATATGTTATGAGTAAAATTGGACAATACTTTCTGGATAATCTTGAACTTGCCTTAGCTTTCCATTTTCTTCTCGCTATTACGTGTAGGTTAGGGTGTAAAATCATCCTACGATGTTGTGAAGTGCATTATCAATTCTGAGCCATTGAGGGAGATTATTTCCAAGACTATAGACATTGCTATCACTAAGGTGGTGTTTGCTTAGCATGGAGATACTGGTGGTGGAGAGGTGTACATGTCTAAACATATATGTATTTACTATGATTTTTAAAATATTTTCATGTTGACTAGCATTCTTTTAAAGCTAGAGGATGTACTCTTATAGGGAGAAATAGTACGACATGATGTTATAATGCATCCACCACCAATCATAGAGATGGCGACAAAGACAATGTCGAGGAGTGAGTTAGACTTGTTCTTAGACATTTTATGGACTTTTGAACTATGTTAGACATGTTTGGACTTGAATGCACTACTTTTTTTTATATGTATTATATTTTGGATCTTATTTGTGATTTTGTTGCTTTGTGGATGGGTATGTGATAGTGTGATATATTTTGGATCCTAGTTGTGATTTTAATTCTTTGTGGATGGATATGTGATTGTGTGATATGGAGATATATTGTGGTTGAATTGTTGGATATGTATTGTTGGATTGGTGGAGGCATATTTTGAAAGTGAACATGTATTGTGGTCGAATATTTTGTTTATAGTTTTTTATATATATTCCCTTATAGGGGCTCCCCCAAAATAAAATTTTAATTGGGAGTTAATAAACATTGGTGATGGATCGTGTTTGTGGAAAAATTTGTAATAAGAAACTAATAAAAGAATTGTATTTGATTTATTCTCTCTAACTGCTTAGAAAAAGAATGTTTACAACTCTCACAACTCTCAATTACAATTTGAATTCTTGATTACAAAATAGAAAAGAATAAATTTGATTCTTCCCTTTATTTAAATCTGGGTTCTTCACGGTGGTGATGAGATGCCTCCCTCGAATGCTCGCGTCGAGTTTGCTTCTCGTTGACGATCCGAATGTCTTAATTCACTAGAACGATATCTCCTCCTCACGATTTGATGTTGTGGAGGACTTACGTGGTAAGTTTGAAACTCTGGATGAGTTGATAACTCTGAATGAGTTGGAAACTCTTGAAAAAGAGTTAATTTGAACCGAGAATCGGTTCTCAAGCCAAGGCCGAAGGCTTCAAGGAATGCTCCAAAGGATGAATGTCGATCTCTCAACCTATGATGCTCTAAGATCTCCCCCTTTGTTGCTAATTCCTAGATCCAAAAATGCCCGCCCCAGGATCAAAAAGCTAGCCTCAAACTAAGCTGATCTCTTAGTTATTTATAGGGGATTAAGGGGTGTAACCACCTCCTTAATTCGCTCCTAAGTGGGGCTAATGGGATGTAACCGCCCCTTAAATCACTCCTGAGTGGAGTTATGATCCCCTAATATCGTGAGAAATGGTTTTAAAACCGTTCAGCTCGTGTTTGAATGAGTCAAACGCAAAATCCGCGTTCTGGCAAGAATTCTGCATTTAAACGCAGCGTCTGGGAGCTCGGAAGCTGCGTTTGTCTGGTTGGAAGCTGCGTTTGGCAGCTTGGAAGCAGCGGATGGCAGCTACATCTGAGCTACGTTTGCAGCAATTTGGAAACTGTGTTTGACAGCTTGAAAGCTGCGTTCGACAGCAGATGGAAGCTGCGTTGGCAGCTTTCGTGGCTATGAACGCGATGCGTCTTGATGCCGGTACGCGGGGAGGACTTCCACGTCTTGATTTTGAAGAGACCGTTGATTTGTAGTCTCTTTCTGTCGAAGCATTGCAAATATCGTTATTTTGTAATCTTTGCTTTAGCTCTCTAATATGTGAGAGTCGTCAGATTATAACTCCCGATGTTGATCGTGGAGGCTGTTGATTAGAGCTTTCATCAGTTATCGTGAAGATCGTCAGATTGTAACCTTCAGCGATCTACGTGAAAGTCTTCAAATTGTAGCCTTCTGGAAGTCGTCAGATTGTAACCTCCATCATCGGTGTTTGATGGGGAATCAGCTATCTATTGTGATTTTTAGACAACCTACAGAACCCCCTCCAAAGTTTTCGAAAGTTCGCAGTTGACTGGGATGAATTTTCGGAATACTTTGGATCTAAACTCTGATCTTAGAGCTGTTGATTCCTTGTGGTAAAGGATTTGTTCTCTACACTTGCTTCGAAGGCATCTTGGTTTAAGGGATTTGTCACGTAGGACCTGTGTGAAGGTATGCGCCATAATTCTACTTCTGGAATGTGGGGGTGGACCCTGCATTTTGAACTTGAGATGCAGGTCTCAACCTTGCATGTTGAATTTGGAACACGGGTGTGACCTCGACGTTCGGTTTTTGCATCGCGGGTCTGACCTCAACGTTTTGACTTAAGACATGGAAGTGGCTTCCGTGCATTTTTGACTAAGTCTTTGAGACTTGTCTTTGGCTCATCTGTTTTAAGTCTCAGCTCATATCCATTAAGCTGATGGTCCTGCAAACGTGCATATAATTTTTGGCAAACCCTCAGCCATCAACGGATTTGATAAGCCTTTACCGACTACTTGTTAGATCTGAGATACAAGCCTATAGAGTGGTGAATAGGGTTGCTATCGTTTTTCGATAAAAACACAGAATATGCAGTAAAATAGATAAATAAAAGCAAAGAACACTAAATAACCACAAATAACAGTCAACCTAGAACATGCAAATTTTACATTGGTTCAGATAACAATCTTGTGTCCACTCTTCTTCTCATAAGTGCCTTCCTTACTATGCAAAGAGTTCTCCTGAACCACAAACTTGATTTAGTGGGCTTCCAAGACCACACCCTAAAATCTATCTAAAACTAGTCATTCAACTTAACTCTCTACAATGAGTAACACCTAGCCCTTGCTAGTTCCAACTCTCAATTCCAACTGGTTTGAGTATGTTGTAAAACCAAGTTAATTTAAATCAAAACCAAACATTCATAATTATGCACAAAATGAAAAGATCTTACAACGCTTTTGATAGAAAAACTGTTCTTCAATGAATTTAAGAATAACATGATGAAGAACAATGTAGATGATGAATCCAATAGCATTTCTTCTCACTAGAATAAATCGTAGATGTTGTGCATAACGAGAAAGAGGTTGTTGAGGCGTCGGGTCAAACCCTTCAATATAATCTCTTCTAAAGTCAAAACCCTAGAACTTTCTCTTCTCTGTATCTATTTTAATGATATATAGTCACAAATAGGTCAAGAAATAGATATTCTTAAAATTGTATAGTTTAGAGATCAAAGGAACAACGAATGGCTAGCTAAGATTAAAACTTAAAAATTACAATCAATTGAATTTACAATCAATGATTACTCTCGACTGACGATGGTATCGAGGCATGATCGATGAGTTCCTACATACCATCAACGTTCTCAAAAACTTTTCATTGAAAAATCATCAATTGGTTCCTATAGCTATCAATGAGCCATCGATGAGTCACTATTGACCATCGATGATTGGATGGATAAAATAAGCTTCTAAGTGGATTTTCATGTTGTTTCACCTCGTACACTTCTTATACGTGTATCCATCTGTATTATATCATCACAAATAATTATCTTTATCAAACGATAATTTATTATTACTAAAAAGAGAGATATTGTACATACTATGTTTTAACATGATTTCCCAAACTTAAAAGAAGAACAAATATACATTTTGCTTGTGATATGATGCCATGCATGGATCTTTGGATGCTAAAAATTTGGACATCATTCATTCATGGAGCACTTGTAAATTAAGTACCTCATCGATCGATAAGTAAGTCTGTTTAAAATGGGCGGACCCAGCCTAGATTTTTATGGTCCGCGCTGGGCAAAATGCCTAGCTAAGACCCAGACTCGGGTGGCCCGGGCTGGGGTCTGGTCCAGGCCAAACTGGGGCAGGCTCCGAACCAGCCTGGATTTTTTTGTTTTTTTAAATTCTTTTTTGGTAAAAAATTGCTAAAAATTAGATTAATCTTATTATATTCATATAAGCAGGTACTAGTATATACTTACATATTAGTATATAACTATATATTTTATGTACATATATTATATGTAAATATATTGTGTATACTTATAAATTATAACTTGAGAGAGAGAATCACATAAGTATATATTACTTATTTATAAATACGTATTATATATTTATATATGTATTTGTTACATACTTATATTATGCTTATTTAAATATAGTTTTATACTTTACTTATGTACTTATATGACTATAAGTCTATAATATCACATATAAGTATAATTATAACTACATTATATTTACTTATCTCTTACTATCTATATCATAGTATATATCTTAGTATCTATATCATACTATATATTTACATATATATATAATTATAAGTTTTGGTCTATATATTTATATATATATAATTTAAAAACAGATCGAGATGAGCTAGGGCCGGGCTTCACCAATATAACTCGGGCCCAGGTCCGGAACATGATCGCCCGAATTTTCCAGGCTTTCCCCCCATCCAGGCTGGGTTCCTCTAGGCCGAAGTCCGATGGACAACCCCAGTTGGTAGGCAAGGTAATATCACGCCTCAACCAACTAACATGTTGGGTACCCTCTTAGTAGTCTAGAGCCCTAGAGGCATGCATTTTTATTGTTAGGTTGATATCACCACTAGAAAATTGATTATTTGACCATTTCCTTTGAGTTCGCGGAAGAAATTTCTTCCGCAATGAGATTTTTTTTTTACAATATGCATGTTTGTCACGCTCGATTTACATTGTTTCCATCTAGAGGGAAGCAATATTACAGATGGATTCCCATCTGCTACAGTGCGTTAAACACGACCTTTTCGATTTATCAATACGCAAAAGCTGCAAATCCATTTTACAAGGAAATTTTACATGGGAAAGTGTAGGTCTTTATTCAAGTATCGAAGTATATATCACAAACATATAATGTGCTCATGACGTAGGACGCATATCGAGCAATTTCATGAAGCAGCGCATTGTCGAAAGCTGAACGAATCCAAATGGATCGGGGACTTTCACATAAAAATGATCACATCTCCTTATTTGAAAGGAGACTGCCGATATATTATTTATAAATACTGCCTATCTCGATGAAACGGAGTCAATTGACTTTAGCTGATTCTAAGAATCACATCAGTACCACCCTTACTTGGCAGAAATCTGAAAAAGGTCACCTTAGTTTACTTTTAGTACTAAAGTTAGAATCAATTTAGATTAGAAAATAATTTTAATTTTAATTTAATTTGAACTGATTTGTTTCCTCCATTATAATAAGTCTTTTAGATAGTTTTGAATATTTCTTTCTTCTAGGAATTCTATTCTTATGAGGAGTAAGCTTTGTTTTTTATTTAAAATGAAGGATTGTTAACCTCATGATAACGTTAATCTTTTAACAATAATATTTCTCTTATATTATTTTCTCTGTGTATTTGAAATTTTTCGTGGATTCGAAGATCATTCTCTGTGGACTGAAAGAACATTTTTGGTAGATTCTGAGATTTAGCACTGATTGCTGATAATCTTCGTCAATCAATCCGCCAATCTAGATATGATAATATCACCTGCCCACAGTATCCTCAGAAGATGGAAGTAAACCGTGTGTGATCACCGTGACCATACAAAGTAAACCGTGGATACCATCTCCTAACAAATACAGAAGATGGAAGTACATTTCCTTTAGGCAATGATGACGTTGTAATTTGTAGGATTCCTCACAAAAAAGATATACATATATAATATAATATGCATAATGATAAAGGTACCGCCAACAAAAGGTGCGGTCTGCGTCAAAAGCTAGCCCTCCCCGATCCTCTAGCGGTACTGGAAGCGTCCACCATTTTCTTTTTTTTTCTTCTTCATCCCTTCAAGCGGCGGCTGATTTGGGACTGCCCATCAAATGTCAATATGAAGACGGTTGTAGAAGTCTAATGTTAAGTGGTTGCCTGCCCTAAAGTTTTATATTCCAAATTAATTTCACGAGTTAGACGAGTACCATGAGAAAACTTGTGGCCGCACGTTTTGTTAATTTGGGAAAGATTGGCAGCGTCTTGATCTTCAAAAGCAAAGCATGCACCGCCTAGCAAGATTTTGAACTATCTAGCTTTAGCACTGTGCAATTGGTCCGGTTCTTGGTCAAATTTAGTCAAATCGAACCAAGCTGCGTATCATTCAAAACCAAACTGAACCGATTCAAGTCGGTTCGGTTCGGTTCGGTTCGGATCGATTTTTCAGTTTTCACTTGGGTACAAATGTTAAGTCTCAATTCAATTTCACTCATAATTTGTTGACGAAAAAAGAAGTCTCTTACACTTTAATTTATTGAAATTCATAAACTATCAAATGCTACTGAATATTAGATGTAGAAATCAAAATCTTATTCCTGCAAAAGCTTACATAAATTACTTTAGAGAAAGCTTACATAAAGAATTTAAGTCATCTTAATCTGATAGACAAAGTAGATAAAAATATGTAATAATTTGGATGTTGGGTATAGTTTCTATAAAATTATAAGTTTGATCCAAAGATAAGTCTAATTCAAAGATTTTCTTGCATTGTGTGTATCAATCAAGGAGAAAAAAATCAAGAAAAGATTAGAATTAACATTATAGTTTAAGTTTCTTATCTCCAAAATGGATTGGTCCAAAGCAGAAGAAGCGAATAGATAGTAGAGAGAGATAGAGAACTAGAGATGATGAAAAGCCCTAGAATTGGAGATGACACTATTGTTGGGGTAGTTCATCGCTATCAAGTTGCGTGAGAGAAAAAGATATCAATTTGTAGCGAAGCAACTATATATGAACTATAATGGGTCAAGTTTAAATGGATGCAGATAGTAATTAGAATGAGTAATACAATTCGGTCGGTTCGGACAGTTCGAGTTAAAAAAATTTCAACCTAACCCGAACCGAACTCTAGTTAACCAAAACGAACTGTCACATTTCGGCCGGTTCGGTCGATTTGTTCGGTTTGAACCAAACTATGCTCACTCCTATCTAAGGCTACCTAATTTAACATGGTGCATCAAGAACTCACTCGATCATTATCTATCTTGATATGAACTTTCCGTTTAGTTTTCTCTATTAGACGAAAGTCCGCACTTTTTTTTCTTCTTTTATCCTTTATCACTCAAATTTGGATGATTGGCAACAGATTAAGGTTAATGTTGTCGTATAAAAGAGTTTACACTTGAATTCAATTTGCATCTCTCTCTCTCTCTCTCTCTCTCTCTCTCTCTCTCTCTCTCTCTCTCTCTATATATATATATATATATATATATATATATATATATATATATAT
>BQKN01001106.1:169972-186596 GCA_022839385.1 Asparagus kiusianus | reverse complement strand
GATGGGAGATCCGTTTAAATAGGATTCTATCCAGATACCCAAAAAAAGCCCACATAAAACATACCTAAAACAGCCCAAAAAACCCACACAAAACAAACCCGAAACAGCCCAAAAAATGCCTAAAATGCGGCTGAGGAGCCTCGAATTGCATGTGCCTAAATCACGTTGTCTGGTCTCTCGACTTGGAATGCGTGCGGTGGGCGCATGCGGTCCATTCTTTGGACCGTGACCGCGTGCAGGTACCGCATGTCTCACTGCTTGCTAGTGCTACTTCTTTTGCTATTGTTGTTGTTTCTTTCTCTTCTACGAAAATGCCATCATGTCTTGTAGTGATGTTTGGTGGAAAATTTGTAGTAAAAAGACAGTGAAAGAAAATTAACTTGTATTCTCTCAAAATCGATTACAATTTGGATTTCCGATTACAAAAGAGAGGAGAATGAATTTGATTCTCCCATTTGTTTAATTCTGGGTTCTTCACGGTGGCGATGAGATGCCTCCCTCGAATGCTCGCGTCGAGTTTGCTTCTCGTTGACGATCCGACGTCTTGTTTCACTGGAACGTGATCTCCTCCTCACGATTTGAATCGTGGAGGACTTGCGTGGCAAGTTTGAAACTCTAGACGAGTTGATAACTCTGAATGAGTTGGAAACTCTTGAAAAAGAGTTGATTTGAACCGAGAATCGGTTCTCAAGCCAAGGCCGAAGGCTTCAAGGAATGCTCTAAAGGATGAATGTCGATCTCTCAATCTATGATGTGCCAAGATCTCCCCCTTTGCTGCCAAGTCCCAGATCCGAAAATGCCAGCCCTTAACTAAGCTGATTTCTTAGTTATTTATAGAGGATTAAGGTGTGTAACCACCTCCTTAATTCGCTCCTAAGTGGGGCTAATGAGATGTAACCGCCCCTTAAATCACTCTTGAGTGGAGTTATGATCCCCTCATATCGTGGAAAACGGTTTTAAAATCGTTCAGCTCGTGTTTGAATGAGTCAAACACAAATCCTGCATTCTGGAATGAAATTTGCGTTTGAACGTAGTGTTTGCGAGTTGCGTTGGGCAGCGGTTGGAGCTGCGTTGAGCAGCGGTTGGAGCTGCGTCTGGTAGCGAGTGAAGCTACGTTTGGTAGCGGTATAGAGCTGCGTCTGGCAGCGAGTGAAGCTGTGTTTGGCAGCGGTATAGAGCTGCGTTTGCAGCCGAACATGAGCTGCGTTGGCAGCCGGATCTGAGCTGTGTTTGTAGCTTTTGGAGCTACGTTTGTGGCCGAATATGAGCTGCGTTGGCAGAGCTGCGTTTGCAGCTTTTGGAGCCGAACTTGAGCTGCGTTGACGGTTACAAAGCTGCGTCTTGATGCTGGTACGCGGGGAGGACTTCCGCATCTTGGTTTGAAGAGACCGTCGATTTGTAGCCTCTTTCTGTCAGAGCGTTGCAAAGAGTCGTCAGATTGTAACACCCGATGTTGATTATGAAGGCTATTGATTAGAGCTTTCATCAGTTGTCGTGAAGGTCGTCAGATTGTAACCTTCAGCGATCTACGTGAAAGTCTTTAAATTGTGGCCTTCTTAAAGTCGTCAGATTGTAACTTTCATCACCGGTGTTTGATGGGGAATCAACTATCTATTGTGATTTTTAGACAGCCTACAAGTGACAATTCTGAGCTAGCTACAACAATCTTCACCTCGGCTCAAATTGCATATGTCACCCTTTTCTCCTTCTTTACGACTCTACCTATTGCCGCATATCATCCTCAAAAAGCCATGAGTATTTGAATACTTTCACAACCTCTACTAGAAGTTACTTGCCTTCCTCAAATCCATGAGTATATCATACATTGACCATGACATATACATGAAGTCGCATACTGTTGTTGTCTACACCTGAGATCGTGTTTCGTCCTACTAAGTGAGTGCATGAATAAAATCCAAGGATCCCTGAATTTCTCTGTAGTGACTGGCTTCATCATGATATATATCAGATTCTTCATTGTATCAACCTTCACCATCTTGATATATTTTCTTGCCTCGCACTCTCTAATTTTGTAAAATTGTATCTCAATGTCCTTCAACTTCTAATGAAATACATTCCTCGCCAAATAAATTTTGCTCTGATTGTCACAAAGTAACTCTGTGCTAGTAGCCTTAAATCCGAAATCAAGAACCAATCCCTACAACCATAGGACTTCCTTTGCTACTTCAATCGCCATCATGTGTTCTACTTCTACCCCTGAAAGTGCAACAATGTCTTGAAACTACAACTTCCAACTAACTGGCCTATTTCTAACTATGAATACAAAACCTATAGTCGACCTTCGATCAAGATCTCATGCGTTGTCTGATTCTACGTAATCCTTCAACTTGCTTGGCTTCTCTTGTATCTTTTGGTATGATAGCCCAAGTTGTGTTGTACCTTTTAAATACCGTAGTATCCACTTCAACACCTCCCAATGAGGCTTCCCGAAATTTCATATGTACCTGCTCACCAAACTCATTGCATATGGTAAGTCCGACCTTGTGCACACCATAGAATACATGAGTAATCCCACTGCACTTACATATAGCACTCGAGACATCTCTTTCTTATCCTCATCTATATTCGGACACAAATATGAGGATAACCTGAAAAGATCGGCAGTAGGGTTGCTCACCGATTTCATCTTCCCTATGTTGAATATTGTAATCACCTTTTCAACATAGTTCCTTTGGGATAAGAACAGCTTTGCCTCTTTCCTATCTCAATGAATCTCCATTCTCCATCCCAAGGATCTTCTTGGCTTTATCCAAGTCCTTCATGAATTCCCTGCTCAATCGATCCTTCAACTTCGAATCTTCTACTTCTCATTACAATCAACTTTCCATCCACATACAACAAGTGTATGAATGCTCTCTCACTTTATTGCTTGAAGTAAACACAATTGTCATACTCACACCAAGTGTATCTTATTGCCAACACGAATGAATCAACCGCTTGTATCATTGTCTTGGAAATTGGTTCAACCTGTAAAGTGACTTCTTTAGATTGCACATGTGATCATATTTCCCTTCCTCTATGAATCCCTCCGCCTGCTTTATGTAGGTAACCTCTTCAAGCTCTCCATGTAAGAATTATGTTTCATGTCAACCTGTACCAACCTCATGTCATGCTCTACTACAATCGCCAACACCACCCAAATCGATGTATGTTAGACCACCAAAGAAAATATATCGTTATAGTTAATCATCTCTTTTTGAGCATATCCTTTGGCCAAAAGGAGTGTTTTGTACTGCTCATTCTCCTTCTTCCTGAATGCCAACTTGCATCCTATAAGTCGCTTATCCTTCAGTAGTGTGACTAGATCCCATGCCCATGTCTAATTCTTCCAAAGTGACTATATCTCCACTGTCATCAATCACTTGCTGTTGTCCTTACTTTGTAGTGCTTCCTTATAAGTGCTTGGATTGTTGTTCTCCATAACTAGAGGAAATAACACATGATCATCTTCGAAACCATACCTGACTGGTGCCTTTTGGGTTCTTCTCTGTCATCCTTGTGCTATAGAATGCTCATGCTAGGGTTTAGTCATCTCATCACCATTTGTAACTATCTGCTCGTCCACACCTACATCTCTGTCATGAGTTATATCTCCTGTGTCTGTATCATCGACCTGATGTGAGTCTATAATCTCATTCTGCATTGAATGTTCTTTCACCTCTTCATTGTATTCCTTTTGTGGTTCGCATCCATCATCAACTAACATAGACTCCTCATCAAAAGTAACATCTCTGCTAATGAATGTTGTTTTTCTTTTGGGGTCACATAACTTGAATCTCTTGACGATCTTTTGAAATCCAATGAAATATCATCTACTTGACTTTGCATCAAGTTTGCTCCTCTTATGCCTATCCACCAAAGCGTAGGTAGAGCACCCAAACATTCTAAAGGAATCATAACGTATTGGCTCTCCCATTCAAACTTCTTCTAGGATCTGAAGAATGATGGTTGTTGATGGTGAACGATTGACCAAATAGCATACATGATTCACAACTTCTGCCCAAAACCTCTTCGCCATTGCTGACTATAATCTATAGTGTCTTAATTAGCTTTGCTACCCTCATTTTGTTCTGATCACCCAGATACCGTAAGCTAATGATGTATGTCTTGTTCATCGCATAATTGCTTGAACTCCTTTGAGACATATTCACCTCTATTTTCTGTCCTCAAATATTTGATCTGTCACCTCATTTGCTTCTCGATCTCCTCTTTCTACTCATTTAGCTTTTCGAATACATGAGACTTATGATTTAGAAAATAAATGCATAGCCTCCATGAAAAGTTACCAATGAATATGATGAAATATTCTGCACCACCTGTGGTCCTTATCGATGTAGGCCCCCACACATCTAAATGAATGTAGTCCAATAAGCCTTTGATTTTATGCATTGCTATCGTGAAGCTCACCTTAGGTTGTTTTCTCATCATGCAACTTGTAGAACTATAGTTTGCACTCCTTAACACCTTTAAAAAACTTCTTCGCATTCAGCACTCTAAGACCCCTTTCATTATATAACCAGGCACATGTGACAAAGCTTTGAGAAATCCTCAACTTGTGTCTCTGTTGTTTTGATTGAAGCTTGGCTGATCACCATGCTCCCAATCAACTTGTACAGTTCACCCTTCTTTCGCTTTTGAGATAAACCAACGCACCCTTCATCACCTTATGATTTGCATTCACCTACGAACTAGCATTCCACACTCTCAAGTGCTCCTAGAGAAATCAGGTTCTTGTTCAACTCTGAAATGTTAGAGTTTTTACCATCCCATCATACATCTTCACCTTGATATTGTCAATGCCAACCATCTTGAAAATTGAGTTGTTCCCCATATCAACTGTTGCATCATTTTAGTTCTCAGAAATGACAAACCACTCCTTGTGATGGCACACATGATATTGGCATGCATGCCAAACCAAGAGACCATACATCAAAGTGTGAGCCCTTCCTATTAGATGCGATCAACGCATTGCAATCTTTCTTGCTCTTCTCTACTTTTAAAGCTATATTGGTTTGATGTTTCTCACGGTTGCTTGGTGATGTCCCCTTTTGGTCTAACCACTACTTATAGTTATAGTTTACACAATCCCTTTTTATATGTCCTTGCTTTCTGCAAAAGAAATTACCTCTGCCATCTTGAGTGGAAACCCTTACTTTAGGTATGGATCTCTTTCCTTGTCGATTACCGCTTCATCCTCTTTAGTCTCATCGGTTATGGACTTCTTCATAATATCGTTGCTAAGAAAAGTAGCCCTCACTTCCTCTAGATTGAGAGTATCTCTTCCATACATGATCCTTATCTCCAAGTGTTCCTACAAAACCGGGAGTGATGCGAGAAGAATGAGTACTTTATCTTCTTCCTCCAAATTTACTTCTAGGCATAAAAGATCTCTTATAAGTTTATCGAAAACATTCAAATAATTTAGAAGAAGTGGATCTTCCCACATTTTGAAACTCCGTTATTTTGGCAGTTGTCAACGTGATTCTCGCTCACGACGTTTCCCACGTTCTTGAACAGTTAGTGGCCACGTGTCGGCAGTTATTCAAAGCAGTTTTGACCTTCTGAGAGCTATCTCGCGTGCGAGACAGTAAATTCTATCTCGCACGGCGAGACAGTAAAGACTGTCTCACGTGGGTGAGACAGTAAAATACTGTCTCGCGTGGGCGAGACAGAGAAGATTGTCTCGCCCGGCGAGACAGTAAAGTCTGTCTCGCATGCAAGACAGTAATGTCTGTCTCGATTGTGAGACAGTCTATACTTGTGTTCTTTCTTTGACTTTTTGGATGACTTCCTTTTGATCTGCGTTTGGATATCTTTCAATCATTTTTTGACGCCTACAGATACCCCCTCCAAAGTATTCCAGACTCATTCTTTTATAGAGGAGTTCTGGGATACTTTGGATAAGATAGGTCTTACTTACGATCCCTTCAATGATTGGTTGAGTAGATCGTAGATGGCTTCAACTCTTGACCTCTTTGTCTCTCAATCTATTCAGTGCTTTGTAGAATAGCTAAGATTCTTCCGGCATCGCGTTTATCGCTTGACCATTGTCGAGATCTTGGATTGAAGCTGAAAATTGTACTTGTGAATTCAGCTTTTGTCATCAAATTGATACTCACTATATCAGTCTTCATAGGAACACAGTTTATACTCATATATTTTGAGTTTTCGGGAAATAGTTTAATCTCACATACCCGTTGGGAGGTAATCAGGTTATTCTTAAGAATATTTTGAGTGATATTCTCCAGAAACTTCCTGTTGAAATTAGGGAAACAGTTTAGACTCGTGTACCTATTGGAATATTCAGGTTTTTCTTAAGAATATTCTGAGTAATATTCTCCAGAAATTTCCTGTTGAGACTAGGAAAACAGTTTAGACTCGTATACCTATTGGAGTAGTATGGTCTCTTTTTTGTTGGTAGAGATAAACCCAAAATCGGAGAGGAAGAATTTTATATTCTATCCCCTAGTCTCTTTTTTGTTGGTAGAGATGAACCCGAAGTCGGAGAGGAAGAATTTTATATTCTATCTCCTGGTCTCTTTTTTGTTGGTAGAGATGAACCTGAAGTTGGAGAGAAAGAATTTTATATTCTATCTCCTGGTGTAAAGGAAACTCGAAGTGGGATCTCCATTTAGAGAATCTGGATTGGTTTGAATAATCCTAAATGTCATAAGGTTTGATTATTCAGTTTGTGTACCTCTCGTTCATTGAACGAATCGAGAGGGGATTTTGGTTGTGGTCCTAACTGTAGGAAGGTTTGACCAAGTAGGGGTTTTGAGATGATCCTAACTATTTAAAGATTTGATCACTCAATTTGTGGATCTCTCGTTCATGGAAGGAATCGAGAGGGGATTTTAGCTTTGGTCCTAAATGTTTAAAGGTTTGACCAAGTGGGAATTTGATACGATCCTAACTGTTTAAAGGTTTGATCGTTCAATTTGTGGACCTCTCGTTCATGGAAGGAATCGAGAGGGGATTTTGGCTTTTGTCCTAACTATTTAAAGGTTTGACCAAGTGGGAATTTGATACGATCCTAACTGTTTAAAGGTTTGATCGTCGATTTGTGGACCTCTCGTTCATGGAAGGAATCAAGAGGGGATTTTGGTTTTGGTCCTAACTGTTTAAAGATTTGACCAAAGGGGAGTTTGATATGATCCTAACTGTTTAAAGGTTTGATCGTTCAATTTGTGAACCTCTCGTTCATGGAAGGAATCGAGAGGGCACTTTGGCTTTGGTCCTAAATGTTTAAAGGTTTGACCAAAGGGGAGTTTGATATGATCCTAAGTGTTTAAAGGTTTGATCGTTCAATTTGTGGACCTCTCGTTCATAGAAGGAATCGAGAGGGGATTTTGGCTTTGGTCCTAACTGTTTAAAGGTTTGACCAAGTGAGAATTTGATACGATCCTAACTGTTTAAAGATTTGATCGTTCAATTTGTGGACCTTTTATTCATGAAAGGAATCGAGAGGGGATTTTGGCTTTGGTCCTAACTGTTTAAAGGTTTGACCAAAGGGGAGTGGGAGTACAAATCATAACAGGAGTGTAGTGTTTATCATTTTGTTCATAATCAGGTTATCCCTAAGAATATTATATTTAACATTCTTCCGGAAACTTTACGTTACATGAATTATCGACCCCAAGCTTTCTTTGTAAAGCTGGGTATAATGAGGAGTACGTCATCATCAGTCACATGTTCGAGTTATCCTTAAGAATATAAGATTCTCTAGGAGCTTCCCGTTATATAAATCATCCACCCCCAGCTTCCTTTGTGAGGCCGGGTTTAATATTGTATTTAGTTGGATGACCGAGAAGCAGTTTATACTCGTATACTCTTTGGAGTGTTGTGGAGAAGCAGTTTATACTCGTGCATTCAATTGGAGTAAGGGGAAACAGTTTATACTCGTGTACCCAATGGAGTAAGTGTCATCTTTATTTGGCCTGTTTTGCCGTTATGACGCCAGAGTCAATTAAGGCTTGGATTTTGTTCTTGAGTCCAAAGCAAATCCCAGTGGGATGAAGAACCCTTCTGTGGTATGCACAGTAGTTTGGATTTGTAATCATCTTAGCACCCTCTTGATCTTTAATAGGCGGTAGTTCGATCTTGTAGTTGGCAAGGAGGTATTTCAAGATGGTTGGAGCTTCATCATCTTCGAAAGAATATTCCTTTTGGAACTTCGTATCGAGAGTCGCATTCACAGCGATTGTAGAAATCGTCGGTTGGCTTCTCTCAGCTTTCTTTCTTTTAAGAAAGTGTTTAGCTTGTTCGCCATGAAGTTTTAATTCTTTCCAAGTGGTTGAAGGCACAATCCCCAGGGCTTCCAGGACGTCGATGGAAAGATTGTTATGGCATGTCTGTAGGATGAACTCCTCTGTGACAGGATCTCTGCAATTCATCGCTTTGTTACGGAAGCGCTTGACAAAATCGTTGATCGACTCTCCGTCATTTTGCTTCTCATCTAAAAGGGTTCCGATTGACACTTTGGTGTCATCATCGAAGAAATTGCTAAGGAATAAACTTTCCATGTCACTCCAGCACTTGATGCTCTCTGGTTTGAGACGTCGATACCAATCGAAGGCGGGTCCACGAAGGGTGCCAATGAATGACCGGACCATTAAAGCCTCGTTTCCAGATATCATGCCCAAATGAGACTTAAAATAAATCAAGTGCTGGATAGGCGAGCTCTTCCCCTCAAATGGTGTGACGTTAATCAGATTGAATTTTGTTGGGTATGTTATTAAATCCCATTTTCTTGGATAGGGACATGGAATACCCGTCTTCTTCACTTCTTGAGCTGTCATCAAAGCGTTGACTTTGTTTTTAAGCTCTTTCATTTTCCTGTCATCGTTTATATCTTCATTCGAAAAACGTTGAGGAGAATGAGTTGGACCATCTCCTATAGGAGATGCCATTGAACCACCCCCAATATCGTTGTTAGGAGGGTCCATTAAACCACCCCTAGCATTATTACTATTGGGAGGTGTATCAGCAATGACTCCATCCACTTCTGGATCACTATCATCTATGACATTCCGAGCGCGGTGGCTGGATTCAGCTCGTTGGCTGGACTCAGGAGGTTGAGGCCGTTGAGCTAACAGTTCTCTCATTTGTTGGATGACCAACTCCCTCTCTGTCTTCATTTTAGCTCTAATTTCTTCACGTTATTTGGCTAGAGCTTCCTGAAGTATTTGAGCGAACTGATCAGCAGTGATTGTGAACACTTCTCTGATTTGTCCTGTGCTAGATATTGTATCATCCGAAGCGATTGCAGAACAAGTGTCTGAGAGTTCATCCTCTGATGGTGTTCCTTCATGCATTCTCTTAACTATTCTTCCCAGGGAAAAGTCAGGATTCAATTCATTTGAATATCGCTTAGATTTTCCTTTATCAGCCATGTTGATGGTGGCTTCAGGGAATTCGTCATCTTGGACACATGATCTTCTTTTGTGGAAATGTCTCGGTTTGAACTTTGACATTTTGGTGAAAAGTTTCGGGAACACTGAGGTTCTTTGCGGGATGACTCCTCGTTTGAAACAGCCACATTCTGATAGTGCTGCTCTAATGAGTCATGCACAGGAACAATGAGAACTTATTTCTCGAATAATTCTCTTTCGAGTTTTGTTCATACCCCCAGCTTGATAGTATGATTCATCGGTATGATTGCCGGAAAATCCTATCGTCTGTTGGTATGAATCCCCAGGTATAACGATGTCTTTTGATAAACATGTTTTCTTCTGAGGATGTAAAACCTTGTTGACATTCTCAGGACAACTTATTATTGTCTTTGAGCGATCCAAGGTTATGTCGGGAGTCACACGTTTAGAACCACCCCCTTGTGGGTATGGAATCTTAACGGGCTCTGAATGCTGATTTTGCACAACTCCAGATTTTGGGACACAAACCTTACAGAATTTTGGTGGTTTTTTAGCCACCATTTCTTTCTTCCTTTCTTGCCTTTGTTGTGAGAGGGCACGGGCATGAGCAGCCTTTGCACAACGTTTTTGTATACGTTCTTTTGGGGTCGAACGAATACTTTTGACAAGAGTTCATTCATCCGTTGTCAATTGTGCAGAAATATAAGTGGTTTGACGTTGAGGCGACTGAACCACTTGATGTTTCCTCGATTTTAAGTCCGCATAGTAACGAACTCCATCGGTTTGTTCCAAGACCTTAGGCATTTGGCGAGCGCGACGTTGACGTTGTCTCTGACGAGCCCGCTTCGTCAGTGTTGGCGAACTTGGATCAAATGATTCTTTTTTTAGAGAGGAACCATTATGAGCAAAGTTTCCAGCTTTGAGAGTCGTCGAGATAATGTTGCGAGGGGAGGCCTCGGCAACAATTGGGTGAGAGTCTTCACTTTGGACCTTCTTTGGCAAGTAAGCCTTCTTCAATTGTGAGATCTTATTGTATTTGCTAGACAATGAAGATCTTGAAGAGGATGATAAGAAATATTCCTCAAACTTCACTTGGTCAAATTCATATTCAACCGTGGACTCAACCAGTATCTTGATCGGCTGCGACACGACGGTCTCGGCAGCGAGACCGTTGGCTCCCACTGTGGTCGCCAGTTTATTTTTGTCAAAAGTCTGTTTTGTTGAGGAATTCATTGTCTTTTTAGTCGATTATAATAAAATTCACAAGAAATAGTCTTTTTATAAGACCTCTTTACACAACAACGTAAAAATTACAACTTTTGAGAAAATAAACACAGGATCGTTGTTTGGATCACTGCTTTTGTGGGTTCTTTGCCTGTACCAGGAACGCTTTGGTTCGTGGACCACCGAATCACAGATCGTGAAGAGGGGGCTTATGATTCTTTCTTCGTTTATCGAAGTGAGAATTTGAAACGATATCTTATCAGAGCAATATAGTCATTCTTCTTCAACTCAAGTCAAAGCTCGAATATCAAGGAATCACACCAAGATCAAGTATGCTCTCTCTCTGCTCTAGAATGCTCGAAAATGTGCTCTCCTGATCTGTTAGAATCAGCCCCCCTGAAAAAAATGATCTCGGGGAGTATTTATAGCCCCGAGATAGAAAACCACTTCCGAGACAGTGTTTGCTGTCTCGGCGGTCGAGACAGCAAAGACTGTCTCGGGTTCCGAGACAGTAAACACTGTCTCGGAAAACAGTAACTGCCAGACAGTTTGCTGTAACTGCCTTCCCACGTTTTGAAACTCCGTTATTTTGGCAGTTGTCAACGTGATTCTCGCCCACGACGTTCCCCATGTTCTTGAACAGTTAGTGGCCACGTGTCGGCGGTTATTCAAAGCAGTTTTGACCTTCTGAGAGCTATCTCGTGTGCGAGACAGTAAATTCTGTCTCGCACGGCGAGACAGTAAAGACTGTCTCGCGTGGGCGAGACAGTAAAATACTGTCTCGCGTGGGTGAGACAGAGAAGACTGTCTCGCCCGGCGAGACAGTAAAGACTGTCTCGCACGGCGAGACAGTAAAGTCTGTCTCGCGTGTGAGACAGTCCATACTTGTGTTCTTTCTTTGACTTTTTGGATGACTTCCTTTTGATCTGTGTTTGGATATCTTTCAATCATTTTTTGACGCCTACAAATATGATCCGCCAAACAAGATTCAATGGTTTTCAAAGACTTAAGATCAAATTCATCTCAATCCTCATCTTTCATATCCTCAAGCTTCGCTGATTTTCCCTTTAGGGCATTCAAGGTGCCTTCTTTCATAAAAAGTGTATTTGCCCTCCTTTTTCTAAAGAGCGAATGAAATTCCCCTCGCCGTTAAACTTCTCCATGTCGTATTTTGTTTAAGATGTTATTGTTGTTGTCGTCATACTTTAAAGCGCTTTTCTGAATCTTCTTGAAACAACCTTCGTAGCACTGCTAGATTAAGGATGAGATGAATTGGTTAACCGACAAGCTCTGATGTCAATTGTCACGACTTAACCTTTGCATTGATAGCAATTTGTTGAAAATTTATCAGAGATTCAACATCTTGCTTTTAGGATTTACTACGAAAAATTGTCACATAATGCAAAATAAAATAATTTAAAACAAACTAACATGCAATCACAAAAGCAAGAATAATAAAATTTACGTGGTTTGGTAAATTGTCTATGTCCACTGAAAAAGGAAGGGGGGTGGAGGGGTTCTATTACTTTATCAAGAAGAAAAAGAATATAAGATATCTCAAATCCTAACTTGCAAATCCTCACAAGAAATAAATCACACTAACTTTAGAGATTTTTGATAGGATAAAACCCTAATATGATAGGAGACCCATTTAAATATGATTCTAACCGTGTACCTAAAAAGGCCCACAAAAAATACTCAAAACCAAAAAAACACCCAAAACGCAGCTGAGAACCCACGAACCGCATGCGTCTAGCGTACACAGTCCAGTCTCTGAACTTGGACCGCATGTAGTGGGCGAAAGCGATCCGTTCTTGAGATCGTGACGACGTGCGGATGCTGCTTTCTGCTGCCACTTCTTTTGCTCCAGCCGCTATTTCTTTCTCTTCTACCAAAAAAGCCATCAATGGTGTATGGATGTCTTGTAGTGGAAATTTCGAGCCAACCACAATATGTGCAACTATGTTGTTGCCCGTTAGCTTCCACACTCGTATAACTAATGTTAATACAATCTCTCCTTTACTATACATAAAAATTTGTGGTTCTTCTAAAGGGGGGAAAAGGGAAAAAACACCGATATATGTCACTTAAATACACGACTTATGACATATCAAAAAATAGTCATGTATCTTTTGTTAGATTTTTGGTCAAAATCGTTTTCCAAAAAAATTGAGTATTCAAACTACGTATTTATTAATTACTGATATTTTTCAGAAATTTTTAGTAGCATAGTGGAAAGTTAAAGTTTTGGTGTTTTAAAAGGTCATGTGTTCGAGGCTTGCCAATGGCAAGCCGAGAATTATTTTTATTCAATTAATCTCTCATAAGTTCTAGTAGGTCGTACGCCCGTGGGATCTGGGCTAATCGGACTGAGGCGCTAAGTGGCTCTTTGTAAGGCGCATTTCACATGGAGGCATCGCGGCTAGGTAGTGCCCTTTGGCGCCACGCTGGCTGTTTCACAGCATGGGGCGAGCCTCGCGTTCGTAGCTCAGGTGCGACCCTCACGTTCGTGAGAGGTAACGCGACCCTCGCGTTCGCGAGGCTAGACGCGACCCTCACATTGGGTAGAAACACGACCCTCGTGTTCAGACGTTTCTACATACAGCAATTAAAATTGTATGTAACAGTTACATCAATTAAGTCATTTGCTATTACAATTATAATTATCATTATGATTTGTAACAGTCAAATGTCCCTTGAGCTGGCCTTAGAGACCTATAAATAGAGCCCCTTGGAACAGCTCTAAAATATATATAAAAAAATACATTGAAGTGTTTAAGTTGTTGTGTTGCTGCTGCAGAGTTTGAAAGCTTGCAAGGTTTAGTTTGTGCCCGAAGGAACAGAACCCTGAACCGAAAGGTTATTATAGATCGAAAGATCTTTGTCTTTACCGAAAGGTTTTTGAATCGTAAGATTTTAATAGATCAAGGATATCTTTACCTGAACCAAAAACTTTTAAACCAGATCGAGGAGATCTTTGCCTTGACTGAAAGGTCTTATACATCAAGGAGATCTTGACAGTACTTGATCGGTGCACATCAGTGTACTGTACTGCTGTTTCTGGAAGCAGTTTGGTCTTGTGGTCCTTACACCGGAGTAGGCCAAATATTACTTTAAACACAACATTTCATAAACGCACAACAGCTAAACTTGAAAAAGTTTAAAATATAGCACTTCAGCTCTTTAACAGATTTATCTGTTTTATTCTTGATTTAGTCACAGACGCCAACAATTTTAAAGTAATATATCTAATCTACAATGGATCATGCAAGGACACCTGGAGTGGGCTATCTTAGGTTAGAGAACTTTGACGGATCCAACTTTAACGCATGGCGTCAAAAAGCGATTTTCAGGATGCAACTCCTAAAAAGCTACTATATGCTTTCTGAGGAGAAACCCACCTCTAAAGAAGATTCTGAGTCTGAAGCCTCTTGGGCTAGAGATGATCACTTCTGCAAGAGTTATCTTCTTAACTGTCTGGCTGATTATTTAACTGATGATTATATCAATAAGACTTCTACAAAGGAAATCTAAAATGTTTTGGAGGTCCAGTACAAGGATGAGGAGAAGTTGTCCAAGTCTCACCTCATTGACAAATTTCTGGACTTTAAATTTGAAGATGACGCTGAGGTTTTGCCTTAAGTCAAATAGATTAAAAAGTTTGTTATGAAGATGAAGGATGAAAAGATCAATCTTAATCAAACCTTCATTTCTGAGCAATTATCAACAAACTTCCTCCATCTTGAATGTCATTCTCCACTAACATTCGGAGAAGAAAAAGACAGGTGACTCTGTCTGATTTGAAGAGGGTCATTCAAATCGATGACGAGATTCGGACTCGTATGAAGAATGAGCTCCTTGTTAAGCAGAAAGTGTCTGCTAACATGGTGAATGCAAACTCTGAGAAGGGTACTAGTTTTTCTTCCAAGAAGAAGAAGAAGTCATTTAACAAAAAGAAGAACCAAAATCCGAAGAATCTAAATGTTCAGAAGAAAGAGTTTAAGAAGAGCGGCAAATACTTCAACTGTGGGAAGCAATGACATTTTTTCAAGCATTGCAAAGCATCAAAAAAGAGAACAACACACAATGTTAATCAGGTTGACAATTATGTGGCTATGCACTTTCAGGTGACAACTCCCAATAACATCTCTGGTTGGTGGTTAGACATAGGTGCTACTTATCATGTCTGTTCCAATAGAGATTTATTCTCTTCTTATGTTGCTGCCAAAGTGAATGTGTCAATGACTGATCATTCTGTAATTCTTGTTCTTGGAACTATGATTGTGGTGTTGACTCTCTCTTTGTAACAACCGTAATTTTTTGATACGTATTTAAATAAATTTTACTAGTATTTTAAATATTAAACTTTATTTTATTAATATTTTTCTCAATTTCTGGAATGTTATGAGTTTTTAAAAATAAATAAATAAAAATATATAGTCCTGAAATTATTAATTCTGTGAAATGTTAATTTATAGTTACAATGAATATTTTTAAATAATTATTTTAACTATTGATACTATTAATAATTTTGTTATTTTGAGCTTGGTACTTTAGTACATATACAAATACATGAATACTTAGTTGTTAATTATTTATTAATATTATTATTATGAATATCTTACAAATATATGTCATAATCTTATCCCTCTTATTTTCCTCTAATTTGAATTTGAATTCCTTCCAAATTCTTTTCCCACTCAGCCATAATCACTCCCCAATCAACCCCCTAATCACTCTCCAATCACCTCATAATCACGTTTATTCTCATACCATACTTGCTACTTGATTTCCGTGATAAAATTCTCTCTCCAAAAAATATCTCAAATCCAGCTCATCTTCTCTCCCTCTCTCTCCAATCCCCTCTCTCTCTATCCTCTTATTTCCATCACCCCGTACTCTTTCTTTCTCTCTCTATCTCCATCTCTCTTCCTCTTCAAGAAGCCTGAAACCACCTCCACTTACCGAAACCCGACCCCATCACCGCGCCGACCGTCGCCACGACCACTGCTTCCCTGACCGCCGTCGCCTGCAGCCTCCACCTCCAGCCGCAACCACGCCCAGCAGCGCCAGCTCCTCCACCGCCTCTCCCCGTCGAGCTCGGCCTCGTCGCGCCGCTCGAGTCCCCGCTCCGACGAACCTGACCACTACCCGACGCCTCCCATCAGCCACCTCCTCGCTAACAGCGTCGGGTCCGCCTCCGCCTCCAGCCAATGACCACCCCCTGTCCATGCCGTCCTCTCCTCCAGTCCTAGCTCCTCCGCTCGCCGCTGCTCCGACCGCCACCTCCCCTTGGCCAGCACCGCCTCGCCACCGCTGCCCCTCTCCTCCAGCCCCTATTCGCCGCTCCTCAGCCTGAGCTCCGCCCGCTGCCTTCCTCCGCCGTCCCACCGCTCTTCCTCGATGACCGCCCACAGCCAACCCTACTGCCACTCGCCTCCGACGGACCCGAGCTTCCTTCTCGCCGGTAGCCGCTCGACAGATCCGCACTGTCTCGTAGGCAATATCTCACGTTTACATTGTTTCTTAATTAATGATTTATATCGTGATTAATATGGAGATTAGATATAAATAAATTATTTTATAGATAATATTGTTGTTAGTATGATGATTACATATATTTAAATTACCATTGTGGTTAATACGTATGTTGAATATCTGCGTGGAATGATGTGTTGGCCTTCTTGTTTTGATGATGTTTAACAAACAATTTACTTCTAATGTTGTTTGTCTAGTGTTTGTGTTTTCGTATTTATTCTAGGCAAACAACGTTGTTGGAGGTTGGATGGAATTGCGCTTCGACGATGATATCCAATGGAGGTTGGCGGAGATGTGGAGTGAAGCAATGCTATTCAAGTTCAAGATCCAAGTTTAGCTTCATCCGCAACGTGTACCAAGTTGAGCTTCAATGAAGATCAAGATCATTGCTTGGGTAAACTTAGTATAGGTTTATATTATGTTTGTTTAATACGTTAAGCTCAATATCTATACACACACATTTTATGGTT
>BQKN01001106.1:153448-169572 GCA_022839385.1 Asparagus kiusianus | reverse complement strand
ATAGTTATATATATACATATATGTTTTGTTTTAGCTATATAGATATGGAACAAATTTACATTCATATATATAATCATATGTTTCATACTCTATTGTGTTTTTGAAAACATTGCATATAATATGCAATTTTGTGAAAATACTGTCTTATTAGTTTATAGACTTCAATATCAGTTTATACATGTTTCACTAAGTCTATAAAAACATTTCACAAAGTTTTAAAAGTTAGTTTATGTCAAATGTCAAAAACATGTATATTTAGTTTTCGTGTTTTTGGACTTTTTTACAAAATGATGATATTTCTCATTTGGGAAGTCTTTTTAGAAAACCAGTTTTTGTAGCATGTGTATTATCATGTCTACAATCATTCCCCAAAGTTTTACATTTTTTGGAATTTATTTGATATTTTTAAACAGTGTTTTAAAATCAGCTCTAAAACCGATTTTTCTAGAATGTCAGTTTTCGGTCGACCGGTACGGTCGACCGGTCAATTGACCATTCGTCAGTATTTTTTTCCAGAGAGTCGTCGGTCGACCGGTCCGGTCGACCGAGAGCTCAAATCGGTCGACCGACAGAATTTCCGGTCGACCGACGAGTTCCAGATCAATTTTTCGTGTTCTTTTGCTCTTCATCGGTCGACCGACGGGATTTTCGGTCGACCGACAATGTGACCGTTGGACTTCTAACGGCTATTTTCTGAGCAGTTTTCTTGGGGCTGTTTTGTCTTTTGACTTGTGATTTTCAGCTGAGTTTTTAGAGGGTATAAATACCCATTGCTGATGTCTTTTCATGTTGGTTAAGAGAATAGTTTAAAAAAAGTTTTAACAAGAGTTTAAACTTGTTTAATGTTTGTTTAAGTTTGGTTTAAAAAGCTTTTAAGCAATTGAGGGTTTCGGTTTTGTGATTCAATTCTACAAGAGCTTGAGGAGATCATCCTTTGGTGTTTGGGCATTCAACTCATCTCTCTCTCACTCTTGATCTATAGAGAAGTTTTCCTTAAACTCAATTCTAGCTATTTATTGTTTTGATCTTAATTTCCATAAGCTAGATTTCTATATTGAGTTTAAATTGTTTTATTGATACTCTTTGTTCACACACAACCTATTGAGCTTATTGTATTTACATTCATAGTATAATTTAGGGTTGTGGGTTTGTGACATTGAGAGTGAGCTTAATTGAGTTCTCACCTTGTTATTGAGAACAATCATTTGTTATATTGTGCTTATTTGTGAGATCACTTTGTAATACACTTGTACACTAAGTGAGGAGTGTGTGGTGAGAGTCGGGGATCGTCCCAAGAGGAGTGGCGTCGGTTGACGTGCCTAGGGAGAGGTTGTA
Organism: Asparagus kiusianus; assembly: GCA_022839385.1. Taxonomy (NCBI): domain Eukaryota; kingdom Viridiplantae; phylum Streptophyta; class Magnoliopsida; order Asparagales; family Asparagaceae; genus Asparagus; species Asparagus kiusianus. The sequence goes on along the minus strand of BQKN01001106.1, from coordinate 168,237 downwards.
ACCGAGCACTTGAGGGAGATACGGCTAGGTCCAACACTTAGTGGGTGTAGAGTGTGATTGCAAGAGTGTGAGTTGTAGAGTTTTCGGTTAGCTAGAAAACCGAGTGTGTAGAAGAAGTTCCGGCTTCCAAACCGGATTGTGTTAGTGGATTTCTCCCCGGGAGTGGGGAGCGGAGACGTAGGACGGAAGGTCCGAACTCCGTGATCATATTGTGTGTTTGAGTGTGCTTTGGCGTTCATTCATATTCATGCTCATATCTTGTATCACCATTGTCATTAGCTCATTAGTTATATGATCCACTATCTTGTTTAGATTGTTTATCCTTGTGTTAATTTTATATCCTTGCACATACATTGTCTATATCTCTTTGTTAGGATATATCTTATTGTTTATATATCCTTGCATATATTTCTATCATATAGGATATATCACCTTGTGTATATTGCATATTCTTGCACATAACTCTTTGTATATCTATCTTGCAAGAATATATTTGTTAATTAGTTTTAATTGGCATTTAATCGGATTAGATTAGCATAAGACCCTAATCACCCCCCCTCTAGGGTCTAACATGATGATCGCGAGCGCACCATAAAAATTAGATTAATAATGTTGTTAATTGTATTTTTAAGAATTTCGGACATGAATTGACAAGTTTTGTGATTAGAATTTACGTAATTTTATCGAAAAGAAATTAATTAAGGAAATTTTATAAAATAGGAAAATATTATTTTTCATGCAGAAAGGAATTATTATATTATATTATATAAATCCTTGTTATTTTAATTTAGTTATATGATAAATAGTTTTAAAGAATTTTTGGAAAACGAATATTATTTATTTATGATAATACGACTGATTATCGTAGAGCGTAACATTTTATGTGCAAAACGACATCAGTTTCTAGTTTTCTTTTTACCGTATTATTATATTAGAGAATACGTAAGTACGGATATTTTGTATGAGAAGTTCGGACATCCTAGCGGTAAGATAATAATGAAGTCCACTCATGTATTATTCATGTTGTATTTTGTTTATGCATTTCATGATCATTATAGTTCTCATTTCTGCTTCATAAACCTTTTAATCATGTTAACCTGCCATATTATATTCATGATCTGTTGACGTGTTGAAAAACCTAGTAGTTCATGATTTAGTAGCCTTGTGCGTCATGAACAGACTTAGTGACATGTGTGAGTTAGGCGGTGAACCTGAGTTTCCAAATGAGATTATGATTAACTAGAAAAACGAGAAGAGTTGGGATAGGGAAGTCCTTGTTCATGTGATCGGATATAACTGTTGATGTATCTTCCAGACTCCCCCATGATCCAGTGTAGCCTGGGGTTAGTTTGTTGGATCAAAGTGAAGCCAGTGTAGTCACTTTGGTCCGTGAATTGAATATGCACCCGGGTTTAACTTGAGTTCGAACCAGGTTGAAAACCGATTACGTGTAGCCCTCTGACCGATCCAGTGTAGCGGCGTATTGGGTATACGTAGAGGATTTGTGAACAGCCAGATATCTGGTGATATGAGTGATGACTTTGTGTGAGAATTGACCAGTGACTTGTTATAGAATGGATTAGTCATAGGAATTAGTTTACCAGTTGACTTGAGTATCTCTGTTCTTTCTGATAGTAGCAAATGTTCACTTAAATTACTAGAGTTACATAATCATGTTCCATCATTATTATTGTCATAGTATGGGTCGTTAGACCGTTTTATCTGTACATGTGAGATCTTGCCGTATGCCATGCATCCTGACGTACACATGTTTTCTCTGGTGTGCGTCAGACTTAGGAGACGGACAGGTCCAGCTATATGTTGAAGCAGAGCCAGTGTATGCCGAGCCGGAGTATCCTTCTGATGGAGTTGAAGAACAAACTGAAGCCTAGATGTGTTTTCCTCTGTAGTAGCTGATGAACATTAGAACTAGTTATCTTTTTATTCTTTAGCTAATGTTGGATTTTCGTATTTGACAGTATTTTCTTTTATTATGGACTATGTATTTTATTTCTGTCTGGATCTGTTTTGTAATAAGGGTATGTTTGACCCATATTTTTATGTCTGGGATGATTTACTATGGATGATATGCTTATTTCTCATTCTGGATTGTCTTTATATTCTTGCTTTTGTGATCGGGGACCTATGATTGAGATTTACGTATTTGACGCTTAGCGTATTAGGTTGAGAAGAAAAGAAAAGAGAAAAGAAAAATAATAGTGTATATTTCTTCTCAATTTAATACGTCACGGACTTATTCACGTTACGATTCCCTGGTATTTTGGGAAGCGGGGCGTGACACTCTTCAAGGAAGACTCTCACATTGAAGGATATAAAACATGTTCCCTAAATTGCTAAAAACTTAGTCTCTGGAAGCCTGTTGTATGATGCGGGTATGAGGCTAGATTTCCAAGGAGGAAATGATGTGTTATCATTTAAGAAAATGTATTTTGGCAATGCATATCGTATTGATGGCATGTCAATAAAGTATCCCCTTCTGCTTACTCCTTTGTATTATGGTATAATAGGCTATGACATGTAAATCATAGAAAGTTGTCTAGCATGAAAAGGTTAGGATTACTTTTGAAATGTGGGGGTAACAAACCTGAGAAGTGTAAAATCTGCAAGCAAGCAAAGCTGACAAGGAAGCCCTTTCCAAGTGTAACAATGAGTACCAACCTATTGGATCTAATTCATTCAGATACTTGTGACTTCAAGAGCTTCGTCACTCGAGGTGACATGAAGTACTTCATCACCTTCATTGATGATCATTCTCGCTTCTGACATGTCTACCTGCTAAAATCTAAAGATGAAGTCTTCAGCAAGTTTGTCAAGTTTCAGACTTATGTGGAGAAGCAACTTGGACTTCAGGTGGAAAAACTCATGAGTGACAGAGGATGAGAGTACCGATCTAAGGAGTCAGAATCATACTTCAAGAAGCATGGAATCATTACTAAAACCACTACTCTGTATTCTTCGCAATCTAATGGGATTGTAGAAAGGAAGATTCGTACATTGACCAAGATGATGAATTCGATGCTAATCACATCTGATCTACATACCTGCTATTGGGGAGAGGCTTTGCTGATGACAAACTAAATTCTGAATAGAGTACCTTATTCCAAAACCGACAATACTCCTCATCAATTATAGTTGGGATATCCAGATCCTTTGAATAGTCTCAAAGTGTAGGGGTGTCTCGCATATGTTCGAGTTCCAAATATCAAAAGGTCCAAGCTCGGACCAAAGGCAAATATGCGTGTGTTTCTTGTCTTTGCTGAAGATTGCGATGCTTACAGATTCATGGACCTTAGAACCAACTCTGTCATTGAAGCTCAGGATGCAGGATTCTTTGATGATAAGTTTATCAAGGATAAAGATTTATTGCTCAAAGATATACTAGAGAATGTTATTATGTCAGATGCACCAGAAGTCATTGAAGCTCGGGATGCAGAATACTTACTCAAAGATATACCAAAGAATGTTGGTACGTCAAAAGCACCAGAGGAGCCAGTTTCGCGAGAAACTAAAAGTGTCAATGATGAAGGAGTTACCTAACCATCTTCCAAGCGTGTCAAGAGACAGAAAGATTTTGGAGATGACTTCATCACGTATAATGTGGAAGAAGATCCATAATTTTTTTAAGAACTAATGCAGTCAACAGACGTTCTTCTATGGAAAGAAGATATAGATGATGAGATGGATTCATCGATCCAAAATCACATTTGGGAGTTGGTGGATGTACATGAAGGTGCAAGGCCTATCAGTTGTAAGTGAATCTTCAAGAAGAAGCTTCACCCTGATGTACTATTAAGAAGTACAAAACAAGACTGATGACGAAAGGATTCTCTCAAAGAGAAGAAATAAATTTATTTGATATCTATGCACCAGTTTATAGGATTACTACCATCAGAGTGCTTATCACATGAGCAGTGATAAAAATGTTTGTCATACATCAGATAGATGTGAATGCTACCTTTCTCAATGGAGATCTCATAGAAGAGATCTACATGAAAAAACCAGAAGGACTTGATGCTCTAGCTGGTAAAGTTTGTAAACTTGTTAAGTCTCTATATGGACTTAAGCATGAACCAAAACTCTGGAGTGAGAAGTTCGATGGGTTGCTCGCAACAATGGATATCAAGTTAGTGAATCTGACAAGTGCATATACATCAAGATCACTAAAGGAAAGGTGGTGGTTATCTGCCTCTATGTGGATGATATGCTCATCATTAGGAGTGATTTGGAGATAGTAATATCTACCAAGAAATTTCTCTCAGCACAGTTCTACATGAAGGACCTTAGAACTGCGGACGTGATTCTTAGAATCAAAATCATATAATCTAAAAAGGGTATTGGATTGTCCCAATTTTATTATGTCGAGAGTGTTTAGTCTAAAAGTTGGCTTTTTCATTGTCATAGAACATATTATAATCGTTTATCGATTACAATGTCAAAAAAATAGAAAAGTTGATCTTTTTATAAGATCTTCTTACACAATGAAAAATAAAATATTATAATTTTATCAAACAACACACAGATCATATTTATTAGTCTCTGTTTACGTGGGATATTTGCCTGTGTCGGGGATGTATTAGCCCGTGGACCGTTACGGATCAGATCCGGTTGACAGAGTGATTGTTAAAAGCTCTTACTTCACAAAGGAAGTAACCGCAGAAGTGATAATCTCGACCAAGCGATATTACGACTCTTCTCGAGATCAAAACCAAGTTTGATCCGGAAGAAAGGTGAAACGGGCCTCAGATCCTTCGAATATCTCCCTCTTTATGCTGAAGTTCGCCAAGATCTGCTAGTCCTCCTCTGAAATTCGTGCTCCACACTATAATTTGACAACACCTCGCCCTCTCATTTTCAGATCCCTACAAATAAAGGTCCTAGGCTTATATTTATAGGCTTCAGTTATAGTGTTTTAGGATAGGAATTGATGATTTGACCTCATCCGCAGTTAATAACCACTTGACCATGTTTAGGGATAGCTTCAAAATAGTTAGGAGGCTCTGGAATAGAAGAATCCTATGAAAACTATCAAAAACCATCAAAAACATGTTTTCAACGTTTCTGGGCGTGAGCCTGATAAAATGAGAGTCTTCTTGAGACACAAGGCAAGATATCCACCCTGGGGTTCTTAAAATCCTACTACTTTCTCTTGCTCAAAGATAGCTAAATTTTAGTAAGAGGAGAACTCTCTTTTATTCTCTTATGAAAAAAACCACTTAGCCAATTTTTTATTAACATTTTCATAAGAAAAAGAGCTTATATTTATAGAGTGAAATGTGTTCATGACATGAATGACTCATCCTATGAGTCATGCAATGAATCATCAAATATCACTGATTAATCTAGTGAGTCATGCAATGAATCATCTTATGAATCATTACATTTCAAAACCATGTGCTAATAAACCATGTGCTCAAACTATACCACTAAATGACTCATCTCATGACACATTATACATGGTATGTGTATTTCATAAATGAGAATACCAAATCAACATTGTATTTCATAAATACGATATTTTGTAATTTTTCAATCATTGATTAATAAGTCATCATATGACCAAAAAGTCAATGAGTTGACCACAAGTCAACTATTGACCAAAAAGTCAACTAGTTGACTAAAAGTTAACTTTATAGGAAAAATACTAGAATTCATTTTCTAAGCATATAGCATTCCGATTTTATCGATATACATAATCGTTTATGTGTATCCGGTAAAATCATATATGCGTATCAATCATACGCATCACTCTATAAATTGTGTTTCATAGGATTTAAGTATGCGCTTGGTGTGACTCTAGGGCCCAACTTAAGAACTCGGCAGTGGATCATATCCACAAGTACAATAGATGTGCTAGCTACACATGAAGACTCCCTGGGTATAAGTTATGATAAATATCTGCAATATGCTTACACAATTTTATCAAGACCACTCAGTGATATGTTGTACAGTCCGGTCTCTTCGTCAAACCATGTTAAACTATTAAGCCTAGGGTATGGAAAACTGTCAAACCATATTTGCTCAATTAGTGTTTGTAGATATTAAACTCATAATCAATAAGATCAAACTGACATTCAGTTTATCTTATTTACCTCGGCCAAGGATTTCCAGACTATAGTTATATCAAATAATCTTATGACATCAACCCCTATACTGGGAGAGACGAATCCCTTCTTGGCATCTCAATATCTACTTATGTCTCGTGATGTACCCAACAAGAACCGTTATGCATAATTCAATAAGAACTGTGGTTAGGTAAAAGTCTAAATACATCTTTACTGACATATAAGATATTGCACTCATGCCTCAGGTCAAGAGACTACTATGTACTATATCACTTGAGAACTTCTATTTGACAGTTAAGTATATTACAAACTAGATGTTCTCGACGAGTCGTTCAATCAACTCATTCACTAATGAGTCACATGTATACTGTATCTTAATGTCTTACATCAATGATCTAAGAGATTGATCATCTCCTTCAAAAAGAGAAATAGAGCATACACTAGTCTTAACCAAAGTGATGATATCCTATCTCAACACTTCATCAACTAGGAACAATTTAGAATATACGTTACCGACTAATCAGATCTCTTCATTACGACCATATCTGAAATGTCTGATAGTCTAGTATCATTCTAAGAACTTTATCTAAATACCAAACAAATCTGACCAGAATAGCATACTATTATTTTAAACAATGATGTTATATTCATATAGGTCCTGTTACAATATACAATTATTGTCTGCATGGCACCTATATCCACAGAGCCACCATCTGGTGGTGGCTCGAAACTATGCGAGCAACCAAATGGTGGCTTGGCCCTGGGCAAACCAGTTTGTACTGGCTTAGCTATTTTAGCTCTAACTCTCTCTTCCAATCTTAGAATGAGGTGATTCAAGATGCGTTAGAAAGTTGACAAAAAGACTTACAACTTTTATCTTTTAAGAATCTCCAGAATCAAATCATATTATAATCAAAATATCAGCTATTTGTGTGAGCTACAAAATGGTGGCTTGGAACTGTGCGAGCCACCAAATGGTGGTTTGGCCTTAGGCGAGCCAGTTTGTACCGCTTCGGGTATTTTAGCTCTAACTCTCTCGTCTGGTCTCGGAATGAGGTGATTCAAGATAAGTTGGATAGCTTGCAAAAATACCTACAATTGTTGTCTTTTGAGCTTCTCCAAAATCAAATCTAGCCGAAATCTCAGTTCTTTGTGCGAGCCAGTTTGTACTTTCTCGGGTATTTTGGCTCTAACTCTCTCGTCCGATCTCGGAATGAGGTGAGGTGATTCAAGATGCATTGGAAAGCTGGTGAAGAGACATATAACTTTTAATGGGTGAGCCACACATTGTGTGGGTAAGACACACATGGTATTTCGCCCCTTTTGGGCGAAACACAACTCCTGGCTGAGTTGTTTTGTCATTTCCCGTGTCATGTTGACTCGTACGCTTCACCGATTCACTTCATGCATTTTGTTAACTTAGAGGTGGGCAGTGAGTGTGTTAGACACTTGGAGCTGGCCGGTGAGCACGCTGGCCAGTTGAAGGTGGCTGATGAGCGTACGGGCCACTTAGAGGTGGCCGATGAGCACGCGGGCCACTTGGCAGTGGCTGATGAGCGTGCGGGCCATTTGGAGGTGGCCGGTGAGTATTCAGGCCACTTGGAGATGGATAATGAGTGCGCGGGCCACATGAAGGTAGCCGGTGAGCATACGAGCCACTTGGTTTGCCATTCCGGTGGCTTGTTGCTACGTCATCAATGGTTCGCTGATTTGTTTCATGCGCTTGTTGGCGTCAGATAATCCTCCTTGGTTCGGAAAATAATGTTCATTGTATTCTCTTCGTCTCGAACTTTGTGTGAAAACCTATGAGCAATTTTTGACGCCTATAAAGAGCATGCTAAGAAAGTATAGCTACTATGATCTGTCAGAACTGTCAGTGTCGTATGATTACAACAAGAAGTATCGACCAAATACTGGAAGACCGGTAGAGCAGTTAAGATACTCAAAGATTTTTAGGAGTCTTATGTACGCTATGACCTGCACAAGGTCGAACATAGCATTCGCTGTAAGAATGCTTAGTAGGTTCACAAGTAATCCTAGAAAGCTTCATTGGAATGTTGTCCAGAGATTGATGAGATACTTAAAAGGAACTATAGGTCTGTGCCTATTCTATACTGAATATCTAGCTGTAATCTGTTTTCGTCGAAAGTTGGTTTCATTGTGGAATTCATTATATTTTTGATTGTTTACAATAAATTCAAAAGAAGATAGCTTTTTTATAAGACCTCTCTTACACAATAAGAAGAAAATTACAACTTCTTAGAAAATAATACAGAAATCGTTTATCAACTCCTGCTTTTATAGGAACTTTGCCTATGTTGGAAGTGCGTTAGCCCGTGGATCACCTATTCATAAGATTCCGATTGAACTGTGAAGGCTTTTGAATGTTCTTTTTCGTTTATCCAAATAAGAACATTAAACGAATATCTTATCAATGTAAGATGTTCACTCTTCCAAAGATCAAGTCTGAGCTTCGATCTCTAGAAATCACCAAAAGCTTCTTAAGAATGTTTGTGAAGAATGAATACTCTCTTTCTTGCTCAAATTCACTAAAAGCTAAAGTCTCTTTGCTCTAATCTGTCTCTTTTCTCTGGCTCCCGTGTATAGGAAGGTATTTATAGCCTCTGGAAGTCATAGTTGTTAGAAATAATGCAAAATAACTGATGTTAATTTTTTTTCTTTAGCATGACAGTGGACACTGACACGGTCAAATGAGCCAGTTTTCCCCTTTCATAACCGCTCCCACCATCTTTAATTGCCATTATTTTAGCGGTTATGGCCGTGATTTATGCTTATAACTGTTCCCCCACGTTCATAAGTGATCCCCAGCAGTTAATAAGCCATGTGGGCCACATAAAACTCAAAAAAAATGCCAAAAATAATATTTTTAGCTTATCAGTGTGCGCGGCAGTTGTAACTATCGCGCATTGCCACAGCAGTTACCACTGCCGCGCACCTCCGGGACAGTTTATGCTATATCGGGTATTTTGGCTCTAACTTCCTCGTCCGATCTCAGAATTAGGTGATCCAAGATGCGTTAGAAAGATAACGAAGAGATCTACTACTTTTGTCTTTAATCTTCTTCAGATTTGGATTGTATCATAGCTTAAACTGAAATGTATTGCCGTGGTAGTTACCACTATCGCGCACATTCGAGACAATTTGTGTTATCTCGGGTATTTTGGCTCTAACTTCCTCGTCCGATACCGGAATGAGATAATCCAAGATGTGTTGGAAAGCTAGAGAAGATATCTACAACTTCCCAAAGGAGTGGCACTCTCTTTGCATGCGCGTCACCTTCCACTTTCGCGCCTATGCGCGTCAGTGTACCTTGTCGCGCACTTCCGAGGCAGTTTGCGTTGTCTCGGGTATTTTGGCTCTAACTCTCTCGTCCAATATCGGAATGAGGTGATCCAAGATGCGTTAGAAAGATAGAGAAGAGCTCTACAACTTACCATAGGTTCAGTACTCTCTTTACTTGCGCGTCATCTTCCACTGTCGCGCCTATGCGCGTCAGTGTACCTTATCGTGCACCTCCGAGGTAGTTTGCGTTGTCTCGGGTATTTTGGCTCTAACTCCCTTGTCTGATATCATAATGAGGTGATCCAGGATTCGTTGGAAAGCTAGAGAATATCTCTATAACTTCCCATAGGTGAAACACTCTTTTTATTTGCGCATCACCTTCCACTACTGCGCCTATGCGCGTCAGTGTACCTAATCGCGGGTATTCATGTTGCTCTTCTATGTTGTTTTACTTGTTCCTTTGCTTCTTTTGGCTTTGGATAATCCTTTATGACTTAGATAATTACATTCATTGTCTCCTCTTTGTCTTGAGATATATTTGGATATCTATAAATATTTTTTGATGCCTACATAATCGAAGGCTATTCAGATGCAAGCGGGTGCTCAGAACCAGATGAGTGCAGATCTACTAGAGGTTTTGTCTTCACCATGGGTGAAGGTGCTGTCTTATGAAAGTCTAAGAAGCAGACTATAATTGCATAGTCATCGATGGAATCTGAGTTCTTTGCACTCTGTGTTGCAGCAGATGAAGCTGAGTAGCTCAGTTATTTTCTCCGAGACCTTCCATTGATAGAATTGCAAGATGCAATTACTATCTATTGTGATAATCAGGCGGTGAGTGTTGTGGCAACAAACTCAATGTTTAATGGAAAGAAGCGGATCATTCGTTTGAAGCATAGCTATTTGAGAGAACTCATTTGTTAAGGAGTCATCTCTGTGATTGATATCCGATCTTTAGAGAATGTGGCTGATCCTTTGACTAAGGGTCTGAAAAATGACATAGACGAAAGGACATCTGCTAAAATGGGTCTCAAAGTTTTGTGAATCTTACAAATATTTATCATGTACATCAAGTTATTAGTTCAAAGCTTATGCTACTAATGATAAGATAATTGGTTCAAAAGTAAAGTAAGATTTGTAAACTTTGGTGAGTCTTACAAATACTTACCATTTACACCAAGTTATTAGTTCAAACCTTACGCTACTAATGATAAGATGATTGGTTTAAAAGTTAAGTAAATTTTGCAAGTGAAAACCTATTATGGTATAGAGGATGGCTGAGAAGCCTTAATAAGTCCAAAGCATTTCGGATGCGGGGTGTTAGATAGGAAACACACCTAAAGGACTCACCTAGAATCCTATCATGAAAGAGGATGACTCTTAAGCCTTAATGAGTTCAAAGCATCTCGAATACGGAATGTTTGATAGGAAACATGTCTAAAAAACTCACCTATGCCTAGGTGGAGATTTGGTCGTCTTCTATGGTGTCTTGTGGAAAGATGCCTAGAGCCCTAGCAGAAATCAGGACATGCACAGGGCCATAAATGTACAAGGCAAAGGCAAAGATAAGTGTGGTTCAAAGTGAAAACTACCATAGATGAGTTTGATCTTGTGTGATCGCTGGATTTTAGACATGTGCTGGTTTAAGTCTCTGCGACGACACCATGCATCTATCTTTTATTCAGTTGGTCTAAGGGTGATTCAAGTCCTTGCGACATCTACCTTATGCACAATAATTAAAACAACGACACTGTTACACTAAAAACTTGTGGGGGGTTATTGGATTTTTTTGTCAAACCCGCTTTCCAAAAAATTGAGTTTTCAAACTATGTATTTATTAACTACTGATATTTTTCAAAAATCCTTAGTAGCATAGTGGAAAGTTAAAGTTTTAGTGTTTTCAAAGGTTCTGTGTTCAAGGCTTGTCAACGGCAAGCCGAGAATTATTTTTATTCAATTAATCCATCATAAGTTCTAATGGGTAGTGGGTCATGGCTCATGGGCCCGTAGATTCGTAGGCCAATGGGACGGGGATCGGGGCTAATCGGGCTGAGGCACTAAGTGGCGTTTTGTAAGGCGCACTTTGCACTTCGTACGGAGGCATCGGGGCTAGGTGGCACCACGCAGGCTGCCTCGCAGGCTGCTTCGTAGCAGTCAAATGACCCTTAAGCTAGCCTTAGAGCCCTATAAATAGAGCCCCTTGGAGCAACTCTAAAATATACAAAAAAATACATTGAAGCGTTTAAGTTGTTGTGTTTCTGCTGCAGAGTTTGAAAGCGTGCAAGGTTTAGTTTGTGCCCAAAGGAACAGAGCTCTGAACCGAAAGGTTATTACAGATCGATAGATCTTTGTCTTAACCGAAATGTTTTTGAACCGAAAGGTTTAAATGGATCAATGAGATCTTTGCCTGAACCGAAATATTTTTAACCGAAAGGTTTAATAGACCGAGGAGATTTTTGCCTTGACCGAAAGGTCTTAATGATCAAGAAGATTTTGACAGTACTTGGTCAGTGCATATCAGTGTACTGTACTACTTTAAGCACATAGTTTCATAAACGCATAACAGGTAAACTTGAAAAAAATTTAAAATATAGCACTTTAGCTCTCTAACAGATTTATCTGTTTTATTCCAGATTTAGCCATAGGCTCCAACATCTTTCTATCCTACCATAATGTGACATGTGAACACTCAATTTTATCTTCACCTACTTAATAATTCTCATCAAATTAAAATAATTCATAATTAGAAAATTCTAATAATTAAATTTTTGCTAATCTTAATCAAACTTTAACTATCCATAATTAACAAATATCATAATCATATCCCTCCTTTGTATCTAAATTAGTGAACTGCTCCTAAAGGTCATATGTGAAAAAAAAGTGCCACGTATCTATCTCTATATTAGAAATTTACATGTTAACATCTAATCTTATCTTTAACTAAGAAAACTAATCAAATTAAAATAGTCTATAATTAGAAAATCCTAATAATCAAAATCCTATTGTCTAATCCACTTTAGCTAAGAAACCTTATCAAAATTAAAATATCAAAAATTTAAAAATTCCATTAATCAAGGCTCTCCTTGGTATAAAAGAGTTTTTCCACATTAGAAAATTATCAACTGTCCCCTTCAAAATCCAAAAATTATAAACTACCCCTTGAGATTCAAAAATTAGAAACAACCTCCTAATAAATCAAAAATTTTCAACAGACTGGCAAAATTTAAAAATAAAAAATTTGCAAACAACCCCATAAGCTTAAAAATTTATACATAAAACCCTAAAAAAATTAAACATTAAAATTACAAACGTCATACGAAAAGTTCAAGAATAATAAATATCTCATTAAAAAGTTTACAAAGAGCCCTTTGAAAATTTTATATCTAGCCCCATGAAAGTGGCGAAAATGATAAACACCTCGCTGAAAATTTTGAAATATTACAAACAACTCCCTAAAAATTTATAAAGGACCCCTTGAAAGTATTGAAAAACACCCTACGAAAAATCTGGAAATTACAAATAGTCTAATGAAAGTTGCTAACAACCACTCATAATTTAAAAATTATAAATAAACACTTGAAATGTTTGAGAATTATAAATGGCACCATAAAATTAAAAAAATTATAAATTGCCCCTTTTAAAATCCATAGTAACGAACAATCTCTAGAAAATAAAAAAAATTACATATAGTCCTCTGAAAAGTTCAAAAACTAGAAAAAGTCCCCTAAAATTTTACAAACATATCCCTAAAAAGTTTACACTAGCCCCTTAAAAGTTTCAAAAATTACAATTCACTTTAAAAAGTTTAGTAACATCCATTTGAAAATTTTACAACTAGCCCAGTGAGAGCTGCTAAAGTTACAAACATGGTGCTGAAAGTTTCAAAATTTTGTAAATGTTTCCTTAAATATTATATAAGCATACCCTTGAAAGTTTTCAAAATTACGAATATCCCCAAGGAATTTACAAAAAAGCCCATAAAAATTTTATAAATTAAAAATAACCTCTAGAAAACTTTACAAAACAGCCCCCTAGAAAATTTACAATAAAACCGTGAAAGCTTTAAAAATTGTAAACAACCCTCAGAACTTTACAAACAACTTCCCAATAATTTCTCAAATTACAAACGCCCCCCTAAGTTATAATATATTGGTGTGGGGACGAGTGTGGTGGGAGGGTATAACGGTCACGAGAGGCCCTCCTGTATTCTGAATACTAGGAGATGATGGAACTTCCTACAATCTCTTTTATTTATTGTGTGTCGACTGCACACACTCTTTACGAACTAAAAAGAAGGTCACGTTTTTTTTATATTTTTAGATTTAGGTTAATCGAGGCCTTCAAATGTTCTTGTGTTAATTTTGACATCCATATATAAGTGAAAAGATGTAATACATACGGTTTATTATATGTTCTGCTAATAGTGTTTTTACTACTCCTTCAATGGATATGGATTAATTGCCGATACAATCCGTTCGCCCGGCCAAATGTATCAGAACCCCGTACGCGTGAGGAGCACGTACGGATGTATATAAGTAATGCTCGGAACAAATTAAGAGATGGCCGCGTGACCGACCGACCACGCGGCGAGATCTAATTAAATTAAGCGAAGATGTTGATAGCGTTACACGCGCGGAACGAGATATCATGCTGCGGTACGTAGGTAGGAAGCGGAGTTCCTAGTAGTCTGTCGAACGAAGCCGTCGTAAAAACTCTCGAGGCGCGCAGCAGTTCCGAAGATTGTAGTTGATAACCTCTGTCTTCGCCCTGCGGCGGGCGTGTACGTACGTACGTATAGGATGGATGACCCCGCCCCCTGATAACACTTGCAGCCGCGGCGAGGGCCGGTCGACAACAGTAATCATACATTGACGGCGTTTAATTCGTTTCCCTCTTTTATTTATAACATCGGTCTACTCGTTCCTTACGGCAAGCGTACTACAACTACTGTTGATCACATGAAGAAAGCGGAAAACTACAGGATGGAGATGAAGACCAAAGGCAGGTAGGTAGCGGCAGTACGTGAAGTTGATGGGATACATTCAGATGTATCTGAGTCTGAGCTCCTGTCCTGTCCCTCTGACAGGGTGACCCCCCTTCCCACGTGCCAATGCACGTTGACAGCCCGGCCGGTCAAACTGTAGCGTCTTTAGTTTAATTTAATAATTAATTAATTAATTAATAACGGGATCAATACATGTGTGTATATATATACACATATTAATTTAAAGTAAAAGATTGTAGCCCTCTATCTGCCGCATTACTGGCAGGTGCTACGCGCGGGGCCACGGGCTGTTTAGCCTACAGCCTTAGGTCTACCGCTTCTACTTGTATGGCATCACGCATACAATTTTTCATATATATATATATATATATATATATATATATATATATATATATATA